>WNWK01005286.1:0-123447 GCA_009830355.1 Cherax destructor | reverse complement strand
GGGGCATGGTGTGATTTGTTTTTTAAATCGTCAAAATCGAACTTTTCGCTATTTTGACTCAATTTAATCTTTCATTGTCTCCAATAAAAATCTTTCCATTTTAATATATACCCATTTATCAAATAGACCAAAAAACAAATACATCAATATATACCCGAAAATCACGAAAGTCGCTGTTTTTCGAAAAACGGTCGGGTTTTTTTTCTCATTATCAGTGTGTACTGCGGGATTTTTATACTGCGCACTGACCAAAACCCATTCTTTCTTATGCCTCCAGACGTTTTCTTTTAAAGGGGTGGGGGGGGGGGGGGGGGGGGGGGGGGGGGGGGGGGGGGGGGGGGGGGGGGGGGCCCCCCCCCCCCCCCCCCCCCCCCCCCCCCCCCCCCCCCCCCCCCCCCCCCCCCCCCCCCCCCCCCCCCCCCCCTGCCCCACATATCCCCCCAAACCTGGTTGATCGGCATGGTAAAAAACTTGTCCGTTTCCCTTGAAGGCTTCTACCTTGTTCCCCTGTGCACTACATGGGGGCAAATTTTTTTTTACAGTACTTCCCACAGACCCATTTCTCATATCTAAACAATTTACCCCGCTTATCTGAGGAGTAGCTCATATTGAACTTTTATATGGGGCCCTGGCCTCAATGACATATGTATTCATGATGGACAGCGAAAGGGTTAAAGATTTAGTAGTAATTTTTTTTGTTATACTTCAAATTCCAATATGTCATTAATGAATATATTTTTTTCTTCCTAATAAAAAATTTTTAAATTTAAAAAAAAAAAAAGTGATTTGGTGGTTTTTTTCTCTCTTGGTAAAATTTACTTGTCAGTCTAGCCTTGAATATTCAAGACCATTAGTTTTAGGTCTCAGTATATAAAAAACATTGCAGGTAAGGGCAAAATCAACATATTAACTATGGTTAAGAAAATGTTAAAACACTATTACACTGTATGTAAGAATAAGGAAAAGGAATCAATATCTGTACATTTGTATTCATTTTAATGCATAGTGTTGCTGGATTTTTTTTTTTTATAAAGTTAATCCCTCGGTTTCCCCTTTATAATAATAATTTGGATTTTTTTCCTGAGTGCCTCTCCATCAATAAATTATAAGTGCTTGCACACTACATCATAAATGCAACAACAGCAATGATGAATTACAAAGGAGATTTCCCCTCAACACCATGAGAGACTGTCAAAAAGGGTCAGCAGCAATTCACACAACATTCCCTAGCCTGATGAAAAAAAGGGAACAAGCATATCAGTAACATATTTGGGGATTCATTAAACTTAATACCTTTAAAATTTTAAACAGGTTTCATTCATTTCTTGCCTTGATGGGGGGCCCAAATTTTCATACAAGTAGGGACTAGTGACCCCAGTTGGGCGAAAATAATCTAGCTGCACAATTCAGTACAGATGGAAAGTCCTTTTTAGCTAGTGATTAGGCAAACCCAAAAACAACCAATTGAAAAAATCACTCAAAAGGAAATATGTGGATAAGGACCAATATACTCTCAGTCAGAAAATATCTTCTTAAGCATAAGTTATGAATCGTAAAAAAATTGCAAGATTTAACATTTGGTTGATGTGTCCGACAAATGACAATGAAGAACCCAGGTAGACACTCGGACCCCTCATTGATCTCAGGCTGTAACCAGACTACCACAATCAAGAAACCAAAACCCAATCTGCCCGAGGTTTCTCCTGAATAAAAATCTGTCTTACCCTCATTTATTTTTAAATTTTTCTATTTGTCATCAAGTCTGCTTTCCCAGCTAAAGAGAACTACTGCAGTGTTTGAATTAGTTCTCTTTAGCGGGATATCAACAATCAATGCTGGGCACCCAAACAGTAGGCTAAAACTAACAGAAACAGTACATAATTCTGACCCAAAAAACAGCCCTATAATACCACAGGGCAAAGGGGTGGCTCAGATACAAATCACTGGCTACTACTTGATATGTCTGACCAGAATGATACAATTTCAGAAGCAACAATAACCATCCCCAAGGCCACATCCCAAAATATCACCTATAAGTAATCCATGAACAATGAAATCAAATGCAACAAAATTAGAAGCAATGCATTCTCTAAATTTTAATAACACTATTTACCGGGGCAAGTGGCTAGTAACCCCCTTTTCCCGTATATATTACTAAATGTAAAAAAAACTTTCGTTTTCCTTTTGGGCCACCCCCCTTTGGTGGGAAACGGCCGCGTGTTGAAAGAAGAAGAATTTACCAAAGTTGGAGTTTGACATTGCTATCATCAATGCCTACTATGGTCTTCAATGAATCATTCAAATGACACATGTATCAAAAATAAATGTAAGCCATATGTGCAGCATTTTAAAACTTTGAAAACAAAATGTGTATAACTGGGGATCAATATCAGTATAATAGGGATGTACAGTGGTACCTCGGGTTTAAAGATGGTCCCCAAACTCACCCTTTTTTGTAAGTTTATTTTTTAAAAGCTTTTGTAAGTGTATTTTGGGGTCTAAAAGGACTAGTCTATTTTACATTATTCCTAATGGGGATAAATTCGTTTTAATGGCACTTGAACAGCATTCTGGAATGAAAAAATATCTTGAGGCACCACTGTATATGGTATACAGTAATAAAATGTTTTTGGAATGGCATGCTGCACATGTATATACACACACCGTCTTCCCCCATGTAAGGACAGGTGGCCCCGTTAGGTCACAATTAAAAGAAAAATATTCCAAAAAGTGTTCAGTTCTATGATTAGTAATAATGTGTGAGAAGATACTGCTTTAATTATGTATTAGTATTATACAGAGCAAAATTGGAGGTATAGAGATTAAAAGGGGTCTCTCATAAAATTGGGAAAAAGAGATAAAGCCATCAGGTGGGGGGCATCGACTCTAGACAAAAATTTAGTGAAGTGATGAGACACAGCTTTCCTTCAAATTGGGTTTAGTTAATCACTATCTCAGATAATTAAGACCTGACTTTACCATCTTCATACTATAACTCTACTTATTTTGAAATTAAATTAAAATTGATTACAGCAGAACTCTAGTTTACACAAGCCGTGTAAATACATACAGTGGACCCTCGGTTTTGCGAAAATTCTTTCAGAATGCTACTAAAGTGCCATTACCAAACAATTTCTTCCTTAAGAAATAATGTCACGTAGGTTGTCTATTTCAGCCCCCCAAAAAATACAAAAAGCACTTATAAAAATACACTTACATAAATGTTCGGTTTGGAGATGACCGAAAACCGAGGGACCACTGTATTTAAAAAGACAAGACTGAAAAACACAACAGTAAGCCAATTTGCATGTAAAAGCCCAGTTTTTTGCATGCATTGAAAAGGATGGCCACACCATAGGATATTTCCTGTCTGTTAGAATGAGCCTACAGGCAAATCCATTCTACTGGAGGAAGCCAAGTATCCCCTTTGTACAGTAGGCAACATAAACATGCATACATAAACAGATCACACAGAAAACATGACTGCTTCCCATAACCTGTTGTTTTAAATATATAATACTGAAATATGTATGTGTTCCTCCCCTAAATTAAAATTTTAAAAAGAGTTATCCTTCCTCTTATTGCACTCCATAAGCCTCCTATACACTGACAAGGCAAACTTATGGGGGCCCAAAAGTCAATACACTCCCACATCTGCTTATTGGCACTCAAGATTTTGACTTTGGGGAAAACCCAAACCACAATGCTTATGCTTGAAAAGTTTCCAAACATTCTCTCGGTTTAAGTTCTTTAAAGTTTCCCAGGCCATCAATAAAGTATGGAAAAATCTCAATAATATAGCCAATTTTTATGTCTATGGAACTATGGGACGGGGCACTGTCTTCCATACAAAGTTGTCCTGGCACTTCTTGAACCTGTGGGAAATTGTCTTAAGCCATACTTATGGGCTTGCACATTTATGATCCTACTGTAGTCACCCCCTTTCACTGCCTCAGCTACTTTGGGGAAGGATCACATGTGAAATCTTCTGTGTTTATAAAATGTTTTTGATTACGTTCATCCCCCCCATCTTGTCTCTATATACGTTTAACCATGGCACCCAAAGGAATATGTACTAATGATGCTTTAGGTGAACATAAAAACAAATAAAACTGTTTAAAAAATTTAGGTTTTTGATATTTGGAAGACAGTGCAAAAAGGTTAAACCCTATACCTGTAATTAATTACCATGCCTTTAACCCTTTGACTGTTTTGGTGTATTTGCTTCGAGCCAGTTTTTTGGACGTTTATAGTATACTAAAAAAATTCTAGCGGTTTCAAATCAAGGGGAGAAAACTGGTGCCCCATAGAAAAATGGGTCTGTGTGGTGTGGGTTATATAAAAATCCTCCAGCATGCAGTGCATAATGAAAAAAAAAAACCCCGACCGTTTTTTGAGGTGTATTTTCATATGTATTTATGATTGTACGTATTCTCTTTTTCGTGGTCTCATTTGATGAATGGAAAACATATTACAGAAATAGAGATGATTTTGATTAGTTTCATGATGAAAATGACCTTAAAATTGAGCTCAAAATAGGGGAAATGTTGATTTTTGCCAATGTTCAAGTACACAAATCAGTGCGTCAATACCGCCCGGTGAGTCTAATATTCTTACACAATACTATATTATTTTTCCAATTTTAAAAATGCAGTAGTCTGCATAACAGTAAATCTTCTATTTTTGTGTGAATAAAAAATCAAAATAAAACAAGAGTAATATAAGAGGGGCATAAAGACAAGACTAATGAACAGAAAAATCTTATTTTTGTCCAGGAATGTCTGCATTTTTTTTCTGGACCCCATTTTGAAATTAACATCTTTTTATTTTGCATGAAATTGGCCAAATTGCCAATTTCTGACCACTTTATTGGGTAGTTGAAAATTTAAAATTGGGGGTTTCTTGTACTCAATCGATGAACAAATGGAGTTCTAAAAAAAATAGCTATGAGTTTGGTCGACTGTAACAATGAAATTGGCTGAAAATAGGGTCAAATCGAATTCGCCAACGATATATCCGACATCTCCCAAGGGGTAATTCCTAAGTTTTCCATCAAATTTCTTTTTTTTGGTGTCATTACCATCGGAAAAGATTCTCTATCATTTCATAAGATTTTTTTTCCCAAAATTTTTTGACATAGAATGAGTTTCAGAATGGGGCCTCCGACAGTCAAAGGGTTAACAGTCTTATACCTACTCTGCTATCTTTCTACTATTGTTGAATATTGTGGTGATTCATAATAGTATGTAAAAATTATTAAATAAGAAAGTTGTGTAGTGAAGATGTGATCTTGACTGTGACACAATGATACATTAGTTTTTGTTAAGGGTTTATAGGACCATCACAGCTTAGCCTGTCCTCAGTTTTTTTTACGTATTACTTTCTTAATTCATTCATCCTTAATACATGCTTGCTTGGTATAGGTGTGGTGAGTTTTATATGTTTGGTAGTTTTGGGAATAAATGTGCCTTTTTTAAAGATACGACATTATGAACAGGTGATGACAATGGTATCGTTTGCCTGACACATAGTAGTAGTGCACAATTTTACGGGCCACATCAACCCTCCCACATACTTGCATATCCCCAAAAGCATCAGCAACTAGAATTTAAAAATAAAATAAGTTGATTCTTTTGACCTTTTAGCCTATTTTCAGTTTTTATTTGGCATGGAGATCCAAGGAAAATAACCCGATTTTCCCCTCATGTTCTTCACTCTGGTTAGTTTTTTTTAGAATACAAGCAGATTTTCAAAAATGTGGTCTGCTTATTACTCCCGGTTCTATAGTGTATTTGTAAATTGGCATGGAATTTTTCTACTCAGCTTCTTGATCCTCAACAGTTTCCATCTCTTCTATATCACTTTCCTCTTCAAACCCTAAATTATCATCATTGTCATCATTATCACCAGCATCATCATCATCACCAGCATCATCATCATCCCTCTCCTCTTCGCTTGTATGATTCTCGGTGGGAGATTCAGGCATGAGGTAACTAGGCATAGCACTAAGGGGTGGGGAATGATAGCGTTTCTGTCTCTATCTGTGGAAAATAAGGTAATATTTTGCAGCTACACTATTTGACCAGGAAAAAAATCACAGGTTTTGTGAAAATTGGATATAAAAAATGTTAAAGCATTTTAAAATGAATAAGTTATTAGTTCTAAGATTCTAGAAAAGAAATATTGGCTGGATAGTTTTCCCCTTCAAGGAAAATTATACACTAATATTTCCCTGGACAAGACCAATAATGGGCTCTTGATCCGAGTGGTACTACCCTACACTTTCTTGGAGCAACCCTGTCTGCCTTCCATTCCTCCAAACTTTGTATGATCCAAAGCTTCCCCATAAATAATAATACAGTGGTACCCCGTTTCTTCAATAATTCATTCCCATAGGACGAATTAAATTAGATTAGTCTGTTTCAGATCCCCAAAATACACTTACAAAAGCACTTACAAAAATACACTTACATAATTTTTGAGTTGGGAGCTGTCAAAGCAAGGTACCAATGTATTTATTATTATTATTATTATTATTATTATTATTATTATTATATTGAGAGATGTTAAAAGCAGGTGGGGATGGAGTGCTGAAGGGCTGGTGTGTTTGTTCAATACAGTGGTCCCTCGATTTTCGATGGTCCGACTATCGGTGATTTCGAGTTTCAATGGCTTTTGGTCAATGTTTCCCTCGTCTATCAGTCATTCCCTGACTATCGGTCCGTACCAGACCTGTCCGGCTCCTGCGCTTGCGCCCTCGGCAGGACGCCAGTTTAGCTTGTTTACCATTGAGAGAACATTACCCAGCGTGCTCTTTCAAACATTTCTCAATAAATTTATTGTTTATTGCTGGTTTAGTGATTGTCACTGTGAAATAAGTCACCATGGGTCCAAAGAAGCTTCCTAGTGGCAGCCCTGTGGTAAAGAAAGTGAGGAACACCATAAGTGAAGGAGATTGTAGAAAAATATGAGACACAAATATGGAGACAAATTGGAAAGACTGGTAGATGAAAGTGGAAAGTATGTAAAAGAGTGAAATTAAATGTAAATATAGAAAAGGCATATGATAGAGTGGATAGGGGAGCAATGCGGCAAATGTTGCAAGTGTATGGAATAGGTAGTAAGTTACTGAAGGCTGTAAAGAGTTTTATGAGGATAGTGAGGGCTCAGGTTGGGGTGTGGAGAGAGGGAGATTACTTCCCGGTAAAAGTAGGTCTTAGACAGGATGTGTAATGTCACCATGGTTGTTTAATATATTTATAGATGGGGTTGTAAAAAGTAAATACTAGGGTGTTGGGGAGAGGGTGGGATTAAATTATTGGGAATTAAATGCAAAATGGGAGTTGACAGTTACTTTTTGCTGATGATACTGTCTTATGGGAGATTCTAAAGAAAAGTTGCAAAAAGGGTTTGTGGACGGTTTGGGAGGGTTGAAAGGTAGAAAGTTGAAAGTGAACAAGATAGAGTAAGGTGATGAGGGTATCAAAGTTTAGATAAAGAAAAATTGGATATTACATTGGAGGGAGGGAGTATGGAAGAAGTAAATGTTTTCAGATATTTGGGAGTTGATGTTCAGCGGATGGGTTTATGAAGGATGAGGTTAACCATAGAATTGATGAAGGAAAAAAGGTGAGTGGTGCGTTGAGGTATCTGTGGAGACAAAAAACGTTATCCATGGAGGCAAAGAAGGGAATGTGAATAGTGGTACCAACACTCTTAATGGGTGTGAAGCATGGGTTGCAAATGCGCAGCGGAGGCAATTGGGTGTAAATATTATGCAGAAAATTCGGAGTGTGGAAATTAGGAGAAGGTGTGGAGTTACTAAAAGTATTTGTCAAAGGGCTGAAAAGGGGTTGTTGAGGTGGTTGGTCATTTAAAGAGAATGGATCAAAATAGAATGACTTGGAGCATATAAATCTGTGGGGAAGGAAGGCAGGGTAGAGGTCGTCCTCGAAAAGGTTGGAGGGAGGGGTAAAGGAGGGGTTTTGTGGGCGAGGGCTTGGACTTCCAGAAAGCATGTGTGAGCGTGTTAGATAGGAGTGAATGGAGACGAACGGTTTTGGGACCTGGAGGCTGTTGGAGTGTGAGCAGGGTAACATTTTGTGAAAGGATTCAGGAAACCAGTTAATTGATTTAGTTGGACTTGAGTTCTGGAAATGGGAAGTATAATGCCTGCACTTTAAAGGAGGGTCTGGGATAGTGACAGCTGGGAGGGACTTATTCTCAGCTGTCATATCTAAGCCTCTGCAAAGACAGTGATTATGTATGAGTGTGGTGAAAGTGTTGAATGATAATGAAAGTATTTTCTTTTTGTGGATTTTCTTTCTTTTTGGGTCACCCTGCCTCGGTGGGAGACGGCGTTTGTTGAAAAAAAGAAAAAAAGAAAAGAGAAAGATGATGAGGGTGATAAAAAGTCTTGCAAGGATAGATGGAACATTAGATTAGAGGGGACGGAGTATGGAAGATATTTGGGAGTGGACATGTCAGTAGATGGATCTGTAAAAGATGAGGTGCACCATAGACTAGATGAGGGAAAAAAAAAAGGTGAGTGGGATGGTGAATTAACTATGGAAATTATTATTATTATTATTATTATTACAATCAAAAGAAGCTAACTGTGGAAAGAAGTTTATGGATGTAAAGAAGGTAATGTACCAGTGTATAGCAGTATCAACACTTGTATATGAGTGTTAGGTACTGGTTTAGAATTCTGCAATGAAAGGGCTGGTAGAGACACAGAGATGTCATGTTGGAGACCAATGCATGAGCATAGAAATTAAAAGGAAATATAGGGTGATCAAGGTATAATTCAGAGAGCTGAATAGGAGTTATTGAGGTGGCTTGGGCATGAATTATAGACAAGGATATGGTGATGAAGAGGGTATATAAATCTGGGGTGGAAAGTAGGAGGGGCCATCCCAGGAATGGTTGTAGGGAAGGGATACAAGAGAAACAGTTTTAGGGGCCTGACCATCCAGCAGGCTTGTGTGAATGTTAGAAAGAAGTAATGGAGACAAGTGATTTTTAATAGATGTGCTCATGGAGACTGAGCAGGGTAACTTTTATAAAGGGATCCAGGGAAACTGGTTAGCATAAACTTTATTTCTGGAGGTAGAAGAGCAGTGCTTGCTCTCCGAAGGAGGGGTGGGGATGTTGTAGTTGGACAGGTAATCTGATGGTAATGTCAGCACACTTCTGGAAAGATGGTGACAAAGTGAATGTTAGTGAATGTGTTTCCTTCTCTGGACTACCCTGCCTTGGTGGGAGATGGCTGTTGAGTTGAAAAAAATAATAATAATGCATAATTTTGATAAGAAAATATAAATACAGGACCCACCCAGGGAAGTACTACTGTCTTGTCAAATAAGTGCAAAACAGAAACCTGTAATTGTTTTACACAATGGTAGGAATGCTGGTATCTTTTTTTTCTGTCTCATATACATTCAAGGTTCCAGGTACGTCTTGCTACTTCTACTTACACTTAGGTTACACTACACATGCATGTACAAGCATATACATGTACAGTGGACCCCCGAGTTTCGGTCATAATTCATTCCAGAAGGCTGTTCAAGTGCCATTACTGAACGAATTTGTTCCCTTAAGGAAAAATGTAAAGTAGGTTAGTCCGTTTCAGACCCCCAAAAATACACATACAAAAGCACTTACAATAATAAACTTACATAATTGTTCGATTTTTGAGGTGACCGAAACTCGGGGGTCCACTGTATATATCTATATACATATATATAACAGTGGAACCCCGAGTTTCAGCCATAATTCGATCCAGAAGGCTGTTCAAGTGCCGTTACAAATGAATTTGTTCTCATAAGGAATAATGTAAATTAGATTAGTCCGTTTCAGACCCAAAATTTATTTTTTTATTTATTAACACATCGGCGATTCCCACCAAGGCAGGGTGGCCCAAAAGAAAAACTTTCATCATCATTCACTCCATCACTGTCTTGCCAGAGGGGTGCTTTACACTACAGTTATAAAACTGCAACATTAACACCCTCCTTCAGAGTGCAGACACTGTACTTCCCATCTCCAGGACTCAAGTACGGCCTGCCGGTTTCCCCGAATCCCTTCAATCCAAAAATACAATTACAAAACCACTTACAATAATACACTTACATAATTGTTCAAGTTGGGAAGTGGCTGAAACTCGGGGTACCACTGTATATATATACAGTGGACCCTCATGTTTCGGACATTCCAAATATCGTTTTTTTCGTGTTTCGAGCACTTTTTTCGGTCAATGTTTTTTCCGTGTATCGGCCATTTACTCGTGTATCGGTCCGTACCAGACCTGTCCGCCTGCCTGCACTTGCGCACGCCTCACCGCGCAGGATGCCAGTCTAGCGTTTTTTACCATTGAGAGAACATTACCCAGCGCACTCTCTCAAACATTCACAATACATTTGTTGTGTTTATTGCGGGTTTAGTGATTGTCACTGTGAAATAAGTCACCATGGGTCCAAAGAAGCTTCCTAGTGGCACCCCTGTGGTAAAGAAAGTGAGCAACACCATTGAAGTGAAGAAGGAGATTGTAGAAAAATATGAGAGTGGCGTACGTGTGAGTGAGCTTGCCAGGATGTACAACAAAAACACATCTACTATCACCTCTATCCTGGCAAAGAGAAAAGAAATCAAGGAAGCTAATGTTGAAAAAGGGGTTGATATGTTAACGAAAAATAGATCGAAAACAGTGAATGAGGTTGAGAAGTTGTTGGGGGTGTGGATCAATGAAAAACAGATAGCGGGAGATAGTATTTCCACGGCGATAATTTGTGAAAAGGCAAGGCAGTTGCACGCAGATCTTGTCAAGACAATGCCTGCAACCAGTGCTGAGGCGAGTGATTTTAAAGCCAGCAGAGGCTGGTTTGAGAGGTTTAAGAAACGTAGTGGCATACACAGTGTTGTGAGGCATGGTGAGGCAGCCAGCTCAGAAAAATTTGTGCAGGAATTCAAGGGGGTCATAGACACTGAAATATTTGAACCCCAACAAGTGTTTAATTGTGATGAAACAGGCCTGTTTTGGAAGAAAATGCCCAACAGGACCTTCATTACTCAGGAGGAAAAGGCACTGCCAGGACACAAGCCTATGAAAGACAGGCTAACTCTCATGTGTGGCAATGCAAGTGGGGATTTCAAAGTGAAGCCTTTACTGGTGTATCACTCAGAAAATCCCAGAGCCTTCAAGAAACACAATGTTAACAAGAATAATTTGTGTGTGTATTGGAAGGCTAACACCAAGGCATGGGTCACTAAGGACATTTTCGTGAAATGGTTGACTGGAGTGTTTGGCCCTAGTGTGAAGAAATACCTCCTGGAAAAGAAATTGCCACTCAAGTGCCTCCTGCTACTGGACAATGCTCCTGCTCATCCTCACAACTTGAAAGACTATTTGTCTGAGAACTTCAGTTTCATCAGAGTGAAGTTCTTGCCTCCTAACACCACTCCTCTCATCCAGCCCATGGACCAGCAGGTTATTTCTAACTTCAAAAAACTCTACACAAAAGCAGTGTTTGAAAAGTGCTTTCAAGTGACCTCGGACACTGAGTTGACCCTAAGAGAGTTCTGGAAAGATCACTTCAATATCGTCCATTGCATAGGCCTTATAGTAAGGCTTGGCAGGGAGTGACTTCCAGGACTTTGAACCCTGCTTGGAGACCACTGTGGCTGGATTGTGTTGAAAAAAGGGATTTTGTAGGATTTGAGGCTGACCCTGACCCTGACGACCCTGTGCCTGTTGTGGAAGATATTGTGGCATTGGGGAACAGCCTGGGGTTGGAGGTGAGTGGTGAGGATGTGGAAGAGTTGGAGGACCACAGGGTAGACCTAACCACTGAAGAGCTGAAAGAGCTTCATCAGGAACAGCATCAGACGACAGAAGAGGAAATTGATTCACAGGAGGATGGACAGGGTGAGGTAGTAACTTCTTCAGTGATTAAGGAAATGTGTTCTATGTGGACTAGGTTGCAGACATTTGTTGAAAAACACCATCCTGAGCAAGCTGAAACAAGCCATATCTGCAACATGTTCAGTGACAGAACCTTGTCCCACTTCAGGAAAATGTTAAAGAGGCACCAGAAACAGAGCACTCTGGACAGTTACTTTTCTAGGAAGGGGTCTAGTGACTCTCAAGCTGGTCCTAGTGGAATTAAAAGAAAAAGAAGGGAAGTAACCCCAGATAAGGACTTGTTACCTGAAGTCCTTATGGAGGGGGATTTCCCTTCCAAACACTAACCCCTCCCCCTGTCCTCCTCCCTATCTTCCAGATGCCAGCAACTCTCTTCAATAAAGGTAAGTAAATGTTATTTATTATTCTTTTATTTATTATTTATTATGTATTTATTAATATATGTTAATAATGTTGTTTTGTGTATGTAGAAATATAATTAATATCATTTAAATTTATTATTTTTTAATATTGTTGGGTGTCTGGAATGGATTAATTGTATTTACATTATTTCTTATGGGAAATAAGGTTTCGAGTTTCGAGTTTTTCGTATTAAGGTCTAGCTCCTGGAACGGATTATGACCGATAGTCAAGGGACCACTGTATACCCCTCTGGGTTTTCTTCTATTTTCTTCCTAGTTCTTCTTCTTGTTTATTTCTACTTATTTCCATATGGAAGTGAAAGAGAATTCTTCCTCCGTAAGCGAGAAGTGAACTTCTAGACAACAAGACGGGCAGCCAGCAGCAACTTCACTCTGGCTGTACCCTTCTTTAGAACATCACTTCATCTGAGATCATTTATTCCCAGGATGTCTCGAGTCTGGAACATGTTCGTACAGCATAATGATATCAACGAGATAAAGTCAGATGATCAAATGAAAATGCTAGCTGATAGATGGTTCCAACTTCATCCTGTTCCCTAATTGTATGTTTCATAACAATAAAAAGGCTTTCAAATGAGCTGATGGAGGTAACAGCTCTTAGCTTGTCAGTAAAGTTAGGAATCCTTAACTTGTCAATAGCTTGTCAATAAAGTTAGGAATTCTTAAGAGAGAGAGAGGGGGGGAAAGAGAGAGAAAGGAAGAGAGAGAGATTTGGGAGATGTTAAGTGAGTGTTTAGGGGAGTTTTGAACCAAGTGAGAGTAAATGTGGTAAGGGACATAAATGCTAAAGTGGGAATAGCATATAAATTTATTTTTTATATTTAGTAAAAAAAAATGGTATCTCAAAGTGAATATATTCAGTATTATTATATTCATAGCAAAGTGCTAAATCCTTAAGGGTCACACAGCATCAAGAAATTAAAGGAGGGGGGGGAGGAATGGGGGTGATCAGGTTTGATCTGAGGGAAGGGTAGCTCCAATACCCTGAATCAAGAGCCTCTCACCAGGTAAGTTGTTTAGCAACAAATTAGAAGCTATTGTTTGAGGATTATAACTGCTCTGTTTCACTCACCTTGGGTGAGGACTTGTATGATACTGAGTATCTGAGAGCAAGTTATGAGCTGGTCCCACAGCTAAATAACTCGAGACTGGTTTAGTGCTTTCCATGAATTTAACAATATTAATAATATCAACTAGTCTAAAATCTCTGAAAGCCATTAAAAACATTTAAGAAAAATAGCAATTAGAAATTCAAGCTTATTTTAATTTCATATATTAACAATAAAGGCAAACAAAAAAATGCATAACAGCAAACAAATTAATTTTCTTATTATAACCTCTAAGTAATTAACATCACACCTGTGTAAACTGCAAAAGGCTCATAATTATAGGAGGAAGTGGTGCATTCATGAGTTTTAGCTGATTGAGAGATGATGGTAGCCGATTCCAGCCTCTAACTTCCCCAACAGCTTGTCGTACTGCCAGTGCACACAGCTGCTGCAATGTCTTGGGTGAACCTGAGTCACAAAAGATTATCCATTGTAATACTGTAGGACATAAAGAATCAACTGTTTATCATAATTTGTGAGAACAGTAACAATGAGACAAACTAGCCAGGTTGCAGGATTGGCTGAACTATTTTTTACCAGTTAGCTGCACTTGAGTCCTGGAGGTGGGAAGTACAATGCCTGCACTCTAATAGAGGGGTTTGGGATATCTGTTGTTTAGAGTGACATTTAAACTGTCGTATCTGTGCGCCTCTAGCAAGAAAGTGAGTGTAAATGATGGTGAAAGTGTTTCTTTTTTGGGTCACCCTGCCATGGAGGGAGACGGCCAGCGTGTTAAAAAAAAATGACGCCTAGATTTGCACTGCCCTCCTCGCTGAAAACCACATCTTTAAAGTAGACTCCTCCTATGAGTTTTAAACAAAACTAACATTGCACCAATTATTATTTACTTTTCCAGCCTAACCTTCAACTTTATTAACTTCTACCATTACAGTCAAAACAATCTCTGTGCTGTAAGACCTTTATGGGTTTAGCACTGGTATTGTTGAGTATAATAATATATCCATAACATCTCCATGGGGAAGTGGAACAGAATTCTTCCTCTGTAAGCCATGCATGTCGTAGGAGGCAACTGAAATGCTGGGAGCAAGGGGGCTAGTAACCCCTTCTCCGGTATACATTACTAAAGTTAAAAAGATAAACTTTTGTTTTTCTTTTTGGGCCACCCTGCCTCGGTGTGCTACGCCAGTTTGTTGAAAGAAGAAGATCCATAACATGTAATAAAATAAATACTGTAAATTAAAGCTGAGAAAACTAGACATTTTGGTTGCTGCATGATCTGAGAGAGGTATTCCCAAAAATTCAGCCTCCTGCACCCCAATGCATGTAAGGGGTACAGTAGCTACACCTCAAAACCACTGAGAGGCAAAGAAACTGTAGTTCAACTCAGCTCAAGGAACTTAAGCTAAAACTCAACTCTCCAAATCTCTTTAAGAGGAAAAGGAGCATTAACACAACAACATACTCAAGAAGCCTAACATATGCAGCTTAACATCCTCAAAAGTCCCAGGAGTTGGAATTCAAACACTCAAAATCTGAGCTAAATCAGTTGATAAAAGAAAGGATGTACTACTGCATGAAATTTGTTTTCAGAGTAGGAGGAGGAGGATGGGTGTAATTACATATGATTTAAGTGTGAGCAAGGTAACATTTATGAAGGGATTCAGGAAAACCGGTTACCCAGATTTGAGTCCTGGAAGCAGGAAGTACAGTGCCTGCACTCTGAAGGAGGTGTTGAGACATGTTGCAGTTTTTGAACTGTAGTATGGCATGCCTCAGGCAAGACAGTGATGGATAGAGTGATGATGAAAGTGTTTCTTCTTTATCAGGTCACCTTGCCTTGGTGGGAAACAGCCGATGTGTTAAAAAAAACTCCAAACTTATGGGGTTTCATTGTGTGCTCTCCCATAAACATAATATTATGAGCTACTCTCACCTCCCCCATAAACACAATATTATGAGCTACTCTCACCTCCCCATAAACATAACATTATGAGCTACTCTCACCTCCCCCATAAGCACAATATTATGAGCTACTCTCACCTCCCCCATAAACAATATTATGAGCTACTCTCACCTCCCCATAAACATAATATTATGAGATACTCTCACCTCCCCCATAAACACAATATTATGAGCTACTCTCACCTCCCCCATCAACACTTGCATAATACAGTACAGTGGACCCCCGAGTTTCGACCACCTCAAAACTCAAACAATTATGTAAGTGTAATATTGTAAGTGCTTTTGTAAGTGTATTTTTGGGGGTCTGAAACGGACTAACCTCTTTACATTATTCCTTATGGAAACAAATTCATTCGGTAATGGCACTTGAACAGCCTTCTGGAATGAATTATGGCCGAAACTCGGGGGTCTACTGTATATACAGTGTTTTTTTTGTTTTTTTTTCAACAAGTCGGCCGTCTCCCACCGAGGCAGGGTGACCCAAAAAGAAAGAAAATCCCCAAAAAGAAAATACTTTCATCATCATTCAACACTTTCACCACACTCATACATAATCACTGTCTTTGCAGAGGAGCTCAGATACGACAGCTGAGAAAAGTACCCTCCCAGCTGTCACTATCTCAGACCCCTCCTTTAAAGTGCAGGCATTGTACTTCCCATTTCCAGGACTCAAGTCCAACTAAATCAATTAACTGGTTTCCCTGAATCCCTTCACAAAATGTTACCCTGCTCACACTCCAACAGATCGTCATGTCCCAAAAACCATTCGTCTCCATTCACTCCTATCTAACACGCTCACACATGCTTGCTGGAAGTCCAAACCCCTCGCCCACAAAACCTCCTTTACCCCTTCCCTCCAACCTTTTCTAGGACGACCCCTACCCCGCCTTCCTTCCCCTACAGATTTATACGCTCTCCAAGTCATTCTACTTTGATCCATTCTCTCTAAATGACCAAACCACCTCAACAACCCCTCTTCAGCCCTCTGACAAATACTTTTAGTAACTCCACACCTTCTCCTAATTTCCACATTCCGAATTTTCTGCATAATATTTACACCACACATTGCCCTTAGACAGGACATCTCCACTGCCTCCAGCCTCCTCCTCGCTGCAGCATTTGCAACCCATGCTTCACACCCATATAAGAGTGTTGGTACCACTATACTTTCGTACATTCCTTCTTTGCCTCCATGGATAACGTTTTTGTCTCCACAGATACCTCAATGCACCACTCACCTTTTTTTCCCTTCATCAATTCTATGGTTAACCTTATCCTTCATAAACCCATCCGCTGACACATCAACTCCCAAATATCTGAAAACATTTACTTCTTCCATAATCCCTCTCTCCAATGTGATATCCAATTTTTCGTTATTTAAATCGTTTGATACCCTCATCACCTTACTCTTATCTATGTTCACTTTTAACTTTCTACCTTTACACACTCTCCCAAACTCGTCCACTAACCTTTGCAACTTTTCTTTAGAATCTCCCATAAGCACAGTATCATCAGCAAAAGTAACTGTGTCAACTCCCATTTTGCATTTAATTCTCCATAATTTAATCCCACCCCTCTCCCCAACACCCTAGCATTTACTTCTTTACAACCCCATCTATAAATATATTAAACAACCATGGTGACATTACACATCCCTGTCTAAGACCTACTTTTACCGGGAAGTAATCTCCCTCTCTCCTACACACCTAACCTGAGCCTCACTATCCTCATAAAAACTCTTTACAGCCTTCAGTAACTTACTACCTATTCCATACACTTGCAACATTTGCCACATTGCTCCCCTATCCACTCTATCATATGCCTTTTCTAAATCCATAAATGCAATAAAAACTTCTCTACCTTTATCTAAATACTGTTCACATATATGCTTCACTGTAAACACTTGATCTACACATCCCCTACCCACTCTAAAGCCTCCTTGCTCATCTGCAATCCTACTCTCTGTCTTACCTCTAATTCTTTCAATAATAACCCTGCAATACACATTACCTGGTATACTCAGTAAACTTATTCCCCTATAATTTTTACACTCTCTTTTATCCCCCTTCCCTTTCCCTTTATATAAAGGAACTATACATGCTCTCTGCCAATCCCTAGGTACCTTCCCCTCTTTCATACATTTATTAAACAAAAATACCAACCACTCCAGCACTATATCCCCTCCCCTGCTTTTAACATTTCTGTCATGATTCCGTCAATTCCAGCTGCTTTACCCCCTTTCATTCTACGTAATGCCTCAAGCACCTCCCCCACACTCACATCCTGCTCTTCTTCACTCCTAAACGATGTTGTACCTCCCTGGCCAGTACATGAAATTACCGACTCCCTTTTTCATCGACATTTAAAAGTTCCTCAAAATATTCCCGCCATCTACCCAATACCTCCAGCTCCCATCTACTAACTCCCCTACTCTGTTTTTAACTGACAAATCCATTCGTTCCCTAGGCTTTCTTACCTTGTTTATCTCACTCCAAAAATTTTTCTAGTTTTCAGCAAAATTTCTTGACAGAGCCTCTCCCATTCTTTCATCCGCTCTTCTTTTGCACTCTCTCACCACTCTCTTCACCTTTCTTTTACTCTCCATATACTCTGCTCTTCTATTAACACTTCTGTTTTGTAAAACCTCTCATAAGCTACCTTTTTCTCTTTTATCACACCCTTTACTTCTTCATTCCACCACTCACTCCTCTTTCCTCCTGCACCCACCCTCCTATAGCCACAAACTTCTGCCCCACATTCTAATACTGCATTTTTAAAACTATCCCAACTCTCTTCAACCCCCCCACTACTCCTACTTGCACTAGCCCACCTTTCTGCCAATAGTTGCTTATATCTCACCCTAACTTCCTCCTCCCTTAGTTTATACACTTTTACCTCTCTCTTACTTGCTGTTGCCATTTTCTTTTGTCCCATCTACCTTTTACTCTAACTGTAGCTACAACCAAATAATGATCTGATATATCCATTGCCCCTCTATAAACATGTACATCCTGAAGCCTACTCATCAACCTTTTATCCACCAATACATAATCCAACAAACTACTTTCCTTACGTGCTATATCATACCTTGTATATTTATTTATCCTCTTTTTCATAAAATATGTATTACTTATTACCAAACCTCTTTCTACACATAGCTCAATTAATGGTTCCCCATTTACATTTACCCCTGGCACCCCAAATTTACCTACTACTCCATCCACAACATTTTTACCCACTTTAGCATTAAGATCCCCAACCACAATTACTCTCTCACTTGGATCAAAACTCCCCACACACTCACTCAACATTTCCCAAAATCTCTCTCTCTCCTCTACACTTCTCTCTTCTCCAGGTGCATAAACACTTACTATAACCCACTTTTCACATCCAACCTTTATTTTACTCCACATAATCCTTGAATTTATACATTTATATTCCTTCTTTACCTGCCACTCCTTCTTTAGCTCTAACTCTATTTGAAACCCCTGATCTAATCCCATTTATTTCTCCCCACTGAAACTCTCCTACCCCCTTCAGCTTTGTCTCACTTAAGGCCAGGACATCCAGCTTCTTTTCATTCATAACATCTACAATTATCTCTTTCTTATCATTCGCACAACATCCACGCACATTCAAACATCCCACTTTGACGGTTTTCTTCTTCTTCTTTTTAGTAAGCTATACAGGAAAAGGGGTTACTAGCCCATTGTTCCCGGCATTTTAGTTGACTTTTACAACACGCATGGCTTACGGAGGAAAGATTCTTATTCCACTTCCCCATGGATATGAAAGGGAAAAGCAATAAGAACAAGAACTATTAAGATAAAATCAAAGAAAACTCAGATGAGTGTGTATACATAAACGTGTACATGTTTGCGTAGTGTGACCTAAGTGTAAGTAGCAAGACGTACCTGAAATCTTGCATGTTTATGAGACAGAAAAAAGACACCAGCAATCCTACCATCATGTAAAACAGTTTCAGGTTTCTGTTTCACAGTCACCTGGCAGGATGGTAGTACCTCCCTGGGTGGTTGCTGTCTACCAACCTACTACCTAACTATACAGTGTACTTACTAATAATGTTGTCCAAGTTATTCCATGCTTTAGTAAGATTTTCATCATCCACCATTCTGCCTTGGTCATAGAGAAGCCTCATGTCCAATGCCAGTTGTGGGATGAATAAGTTGAGTGTGTGCAGCCACGTTATCACACGCCAAGGAAACATAGAATATACTCTATAAAATCTGAAAAAAAATAATTTGCAGTGAAAACAATTTCTTGTGTAGAAAACCTCTTCTTAAGACACTTTATGCTACCCTGTCTCAGCTGTCTCTCAGTAGAAAATGAACTATAAAAAATCTTGACTGATTATTGAGATGCTTGCTACAATAGAATTTGATAAAGCACTTATTAATAATAATAATATAATAATAATATAATATTTTTATTTCGATGCAAGTTACAAGTATACATAGTTATTGGTAGTTACAATTATAAAACTGTAATGCAAGGAGAGCCACTGGCATGCCATGGCATTAGGGGCAGCTTATTCTAAAGACTTATTCACTAAGTACTTAATACTAGAGAAATTGATTGAGTTTATTCTAGTTATATATTCTAGTTCAGTGTTCAGTGTTTTGACACATTTTTTGTGGTCCTCATCACAATACTGAACAATTATAAAACCATGAAGTAAAACTATTACATGTTCATCTTTAGAATAATAATTTTGAATTTAAGCAAGAAAATAATAAGTAAAACAGTTGAGGCATGGTATGAATTTGAAGAGCTATGTATATCTCTAGAAGATCTACCAGACAAACACATGTGCATCTGTAAAAAGAGTCTTATTACTAGTCATATTCCTTATATTAACAGCAGTACCACCTACCTTAACTACCTCGTGCAAGAGTTTTAGTGCAATGAATTGAAGAAATTTTTGAGGGTATCATTACAAAGAGCAAGAACAATGTAATGATCATAATAATGGACCAAAACTAGAGGACTTCAAGCAAAGAATAATAAAAATATCTAAAAAGTACACAATTCTAGAACACTGATACAGTGGTACCTCGAGTTTCGAACAGCTCCCAACTCGAACAATTATGTAAGTGTATTATTGTAAGTGCTTTTGTAAGTATATTTTTGGGGGTCTGAAACGGACTAATCTAATTTACATTATTCCTTATGGGAACAAATTCATTCGGAAACGGCACTCGAACAGCCTTCTGGAACGAATTATGGCCGAAACTTGAGGTACCACTGTACTTTCATGCCATAGAACAGCACACATTCATTGCCCACTTATATGACTCACTAATAAGTTGTCAACTAAACCCATAGGAATCAAGCAGCATCTGGGGAAGGAGGCAGTCACATCTGATTTAAGGAATATAAGGGCAGCTCCAGTTCTCTGGATCAAGAGCCCTTCACCAGCATTCACATCAAGGCTTTGATTTACACAGGTACCCTAGTTTTATCATTTATATGAGAACATATCTTCTAGCAAAATATATTTAGCAACATCATATATGTATAACTGTTCTAGATATCTGTTTAAAGAAACAACAACTGGGTATGTGTTACATATATGGATAGTAGCAGAGTTCTGGCTAATGAGTGGATACCAGTAGAGTTCTGGTTAATGTGTATGGACTGGTAATTTTAATGCATGAACTGACTATTTTTGTAACACAAATATTTTATAATAATGTGAGTTTTTATAGACTATCAAGGTATGTTTAGCTTATATTTTCATGGGATTTGATATATTTTTTAACACGTCGGCCACTTCCCACCGAGGCAGGGTGACCCAAAACGAAAGAAAACCCCAAAAAGAAAGAAAAAACTTTCATCATCATTCAACACTTTCACCATCATTCTTACATAATCACTGTCTTTGCAGAGGCGCTCAGATACGACAGTTTAGACGTCCCTCCAAATTGCCAACATCCTAAACCTGTCCTACCTGTCCTGACCTACTACATTCAGTTTGGAAACAAAGTTACAAATGTTCCACTAAACATAACGCTAAATGGTTCACCCATCACAAGGCTCACAGAGGGAAAATTCCTAGGAATCCACCTTGACAGTAGTCTTAAATTCCAAACACACATACAACAAATTTCCAAGAAAATCTCAAGGACAGTAGGTATATTATCTAAGATACGCTATTATGTGCCTCAACCAGCTCTCATTGCACTATATCATTCTCTTATCTACCCTTATCTCACCTATGGAATCTGTGCATGGGGCTCAACAACATTAAATCACCTTAGACCACTCATAACCCAGCAAAAGGCTGCAGTCAGGATGATAACAAATTCCCACTCTAGACAGCATACTCCACCTATATTCAGAACCTTAAAACTACTCACCATAAAAAATATTCATACCTATTCATGTGCCTTCTACATACATAAAACTCTACATGCTAATATCAACCCTGCGCTCAGAATTCTCCTCAACAACTTTAATAGGTCCCACGAACATGACACAAGACACAGATCACTATTTGACATACCCCGAGTCCATACTAACCAATGTAAAAATTCTATGCACATAAAGGGCCCCAGAATCTGGAATTCATTACCAGTAAATATCAAGTTAACCTTGTCGGAAAATCAATTCAAGACTCTTCTCAAAAATCACCTACTCACCCTATACTAAATACTCATACTGTAACAAACTTCCAAACCCAATATTATTTTACTTAAGATCTCAATTTGATATGTTCATCCTCCTTAACACTTGTTGCAATTTCATATCATCATATTGTCATTTAAAATCTTATAGTATCATCATTTTCTTAATTTGAAATAAAATATATATCTAGATGAAACTCTAAAAACTATTTCTAGTATTGTTATTATACTAGTATAGCATCAACATACTGTAATTTGAAATAAATTCTACAACTAGATTAAACTCAACCAATTTCTCTTGTATTGTCTTTTAATAGTATGTATAACCATTTAATAATTTAAATAATACAGAACTAGAATAAACTCAATCAATTTCTTTAGCATTAAGTACTTAGTGAATAAGTCTCTAGAATAAACTGCCCCTAATGCCATGGCATGCCAGTGGCTCTCCTTGCATTACAGTTTTATAATTGTTTTATAATTGTAACTACCAATAACATTGTACACTTGTAACATGCATTGAAATAAAAATTATTATTATTATTATTATTTAAAGTGCAGGCATTGTACTTCCCATTTCCAGGACTCAAGTCTGGCTAACCAGTTTCCCTGAATCCCTTCACAAAATATTACCCTGCTCACACTCCAACAGCTTGTCAGGTCCCAAAAACCATTCATCTCCATTCACTCCTATCTACCATGCTCATGCACACTTGCTGGAAGTCCAAGTCCTTTGCCCACAAAACCTCCTTTACCTCCTCCCTTCAACCTTTTCGGGGAAGACACCTACCCCGCCTTCCTTCCCAATAGATTTATACGCTCTCCATGTCATTCTACTTTGTTCCATGAATAACAAAAAAGGCACAATACCATGACTGAAACAATACATACACAACCAAGTCGGACCAAAACGTCGTCGTAACCTCCTCTCTTCTATGTGCGGGTTGTGTGTGTACTTTGTTCCATTCTCTCTAAATGAGTAAACCACCTCAATAACCCCTCTTCAGCCCTCTGACTAATACTTTTAGTAATTCCACACCTCCTCCTAATTTCCACACTATGAATTCTCTGCATAATATTTACACCACACATTGCCCTTAGACATGACATCTCCACTGCCTCCAGCCTCCTCCTTGCTGCTACATTTACAACCAATGCTTCACACCCATTTAAGAGTGTTGGTACCATTATACTCTCGTACATTCCCTTCTTTGCCACCACTCACCTTTTTTTCTTCATGAATTCTATGGTTAATCTCATCCTTCATAAACCCATCTGCTGACAACTCAACTCTCAAATATCTGAACACATTCACTTCTTCCATACTCCCTCCCTCCAATGTGATATCCAATTTTTCTTTATCTAAATCATTTGAAACCCTCATCACCTTACTCTTATCTACATTCACTTCCAACTTTCTACCTTTACACACCCTCTTAAACTCGTCCACTAACCTTTGCAACTTTTCTTTAAAATTCCCCAAAAGCACAGTATCATCAAAAAGTAACTGTGTCAACTCCCATTTTGTATTTGATTCTCCATAATTTGATCCCAAGCGAGTGTAAAACAGAAGCCTGTAATTGTTTTACATGATGACAGGATTGCTGGTGTCTTTTTTCTGTCTCATAAACATGCAAGATTTCAGGTACGCCTTGCTACTTCTACTTACACTTAGGTCACACTACACACCCCTCTGGGTTTTCTTCTATTCTCTTACTAGTTCTTGTTCTTTTCCTCTTATCTCCATGGGAAAGTGGAACAGAATTCTTCCTCCGTATGCCATGCGTGTCGTAAGAGGCAACTAAAATCCCAGGAGCAAGGGGCAAGTAACCCTTTCTCCTGTATATATTACTAAATGTAAAAGGAGAAACTTTCGTTTTTCCTTTTGGTGGGATACGGCCGGTGCGTTCAAAGAAAGAATTTAATCCACCCCTCTCCCCAACACCCTAGCATTTACTTCTTTTACAACCCTATCTATAAATATGTTAAACAACCATGGTGACATTACACATCCCTGTCGAAGACCTACTTTTACTGGGAAGTAATCTCCCTGTCTCCTACATACCCTAACCTGAGCCTCACTATCCTCATAAAAACTCTTTACAGCCTTTAGTAACTTACTACCTATTCCATATACATAATAATATTATGGCTAAAATAATTCACAGCTCACAATTTGCAAAGGAAACTTTAGAAGACAAATCAGTCCATCCTGGACAACTATCAAGTCACACAGTTGTTTAAATTTTTTTCTACAAACTAGATGTATTTCAGTAGCTGAGCAATCCAAATACCCAAGACTGGCTGGAGTCATCAGGGAATAGATAAGAGAGCACTGAATCTGCATTCTCTGGAAAAGTGTAGAATTAAGAGGTACAGCAATTGTGCCTTGCACCCTTGTGTGTGTAGCATTTTCATAATTTGATTTACTACTTTGTCAGGTATATCACATCACTGTTTTCCTTGGGATGCAGGCAAGATGCATCATAATTTGCACCTGGAGTATCCTAATGGAACCGGTCCTGAATTTGCACACGACAGTCGCTTCCTATGAAAGCAAAAAAATTGGCAGACAGTGCAAAAATCCCCTAAAGAAAAGTGGGTTCCTTGAGTGCACTTAAAGATGACAGTGAGTACAAGGGGCCCCAAGACTTCAGTAAACTCACTTTATACATACATAATGGGGATTACCAACAGAATCTTAACTGTCTTCAAGAGGGAACTTGATAAGTTCAATTCAGTTCCTGGGCATTTGGGTTGAGGCACACATAAGTACGATAAGGCACCTAAATTACTGGGAACGGTTGAAGTCCCTTGATTTGTATTCCCTGGAACGCAGGCAAGAGATATACATGATAATATACACTTGGAAAATCCTAGAGGGATTAGCACCAAACTTGCACACAAAAATCACTCCCTATGAAAGCAAAAGACTCAGCAGGAGATGCAACATTCCCCCAATGAAAAGCAGGAGCACCACGAGTACACTGAGACAACACAATAAGTGTCAGGGGCCCAAGACTGTTCAACTGCCTTCCAGCATACATAAGAGGGATTACTAATAGACCCCCTGGCTGTCTTCAAGAAGGCACTGGACAGACACCTAAAGTCAGTACCTGACCAGCCGGGCTGTGGTTCGTACATAAGTTTGCATGCAGCCAGCAGTAACAGCCTGGTTGATCAGACCCTGATCCACCACAAAGCCTGGTCTCAGACCGAGCTGCGGGGGTGTTGACCCCTGAAACCCTCTCCAGGCATGTATATGATTGAGGTGTATAAATGGAAGACAGAAATAAATAAAGGGGATATAAATACAGTGGTACCCCGACTTACGATATTTTTTCATTCCAGAATGCTGTTCAAGTGCCATTACCAAACGAATTTATCCCCATAAGGAATGATGTAAAATAGACTAGTCCTTTTAGACCCCCAAAATTACACTTACAAAAGCATTTAAAAAAATAAACTTACATAAAAGGGTGAGTTTGGGGACCATCGTAAGTCGGGGTACCACTGTAATGTGTTAAAAATATCTAACCAAGACAGGACTTGCAGCAATGGGTTTAAGTTGGAAAAATTTGGATTCAGAAAAGATACAGGAAAGCAATGTGGAATAGTGGAACAAACTCTAGAGTAGCATCAATGCAGCAAAAACCTTGTGTAGCTGTAAAAATAGATTAGACAAGTACATGAGTGGGTATAGGTGAGTGTGAGTAAGACTTGTCTAGCAGGGGCCACTAGGTCTGCTGCAGTGTTCCTCCTTTCTTATGTTATACTCTTTCAAATATTTACCACCAGATACTCTCAAGACTTTCCTTTCTAGAAGATAAAAACCTTAACTTAAAAATTATATATCACTGATCATTACACATGCAGAGGAACGTGGCATCACTTACCCAGAGACAGAATAGTGACGACTAAGCTTCTCAAGAGCACTGAGGTTGAACACTTGATGAGCTGGAATGCCCTGTTGCAAAAGCTTGAAGAAGGCAACCACATTGAATAGAGATGAAACATACAGTGCTACAGGAAGAATGTCACTCTCACTGTAAAAAAAAAAAAAAAAATCTTAAGATATTACTGTATTATATAGGTCTTAAATAGGTTTATGTTTGAAAAAGTCAGAATTACATTACCATACTATGATAAAACTCTGCCTATTCATAATGCAATGACAAAAGCAGTAGTCATTATGTAAGTCAGAAATGTAAATGCTACACAAAGCAAGGAAAATAATATGATGAAAAGATAGGTGCTGATGTAACATTAGAAAGAATTATTTGTAACTGTAAGGAAATGAAAACCTTCCTGGAAAAGAAATCATATATACAGTGGTACCTCTACTTACGAGCAGCTCCCAACTCGAGCAATTATGTAAGTGTATTTTTGTAGGTGCTTTTGTAAGTGTATTTTTGGGGGTCTGAAATGGATTAATCTAATTTTCATTATTTCTTATGGGAAAAAATTCCTTCGGTATCGGCACTTGAATAGCCGTCTGGAACGAATTAAGCTCGTAACTTGAGGTACCACTGTACATATAACTAATCAACAAAGGATACAGGTGGATAGGTTGAAAGATCTGTTCGTCAACTGGAGAACTTGTCATGCAAAGCAGCACTTGTTGATGTCATTATTTAAGGCACTACTTTTATTTGCCTAATACATGCAGTGGATCCTCAAGACACAGATATTAGTCCATGGAACTAGACCTGATTTTTCTATTTATTAGAACCACTCAAAACATTGTTTACTTGTAGCATAATATATACGTACTATATTACAACTAATATTTTTTTCTTTTAACACGCCATATGTTTCTCACTCAGGTAGAGTGACCTGAAAAAGAAGAAACACTTTCATCATCACTCATTCTCTCACACTGATACTACAGTTCAGATGCCTCTCCAAACTGCAAATATTCCTGCCCCTCCTTCAGAGTGCAGGCACATTACTTCCCACCTCCAGGACTAACTATTTTTCGTGAATTCCTTTATAAATGTTACCTTGCTTACACTCCAACAGCACTCACTTCTGTCTAACATGCTCATATATGCCTGTTGGATGTACAAGTCCCTTGCACACAATACCTCCTTTATCCCCCTTTACCCCTACAAAAATTGTTACATACAAGACAGATGAGCATCATTTGCTATGGTGTTGTGGATAGTATTCTAGTCTCCACAACATAAGACTGATTAGGTCTTATGTTAAGTTAAACCAGGGATACCTTCACAGATCATCACAACTCATCTTTCACAAAAATTGCATTCAAAAGCTAGATTATACTCCCTGGTCACAGTTCTGCTGCTAACTATTTAACAGTGACATTGAATGTCACTGTTAAATAGTTAAATAGTTGTCTGAATGTGCGTGGATGTAGTGCGGATGATAAGAAAGAGATGATTGTCGATGTTATGAATGAAAAGAAGTTGGATGTCCTGGCCCTAAGCGAAACAAAGCTGAAGGGGGTAGGCGAGTTTCAGTGGGGAGAAATAAATGGGATTAAGTCAGGAGTATCTGAGAGAGTTAGAGCTAAGGAAGGGGTAGCAATAATGTTGAAGGATCAGTTATGGAAGGAAAAGAGGGAATATGAATGTGTAAATTCAAGGATTATGTGGATTAAAATAAGGGTCGGATGCGAAAAGTGGGTCATAATAAGCGTGTATGCACCTGGAGAAGAGAGGAGTGTAGAGGAGAGAGAGAGATTTTGGGAGATGTTAAGCGAATGTATAGGAACTTTTGAACCAAATGAGAGAGTAATTGTGGTAGGGGACCTAAATGCTAAAGTGGGAGAAACATGCAGAGAGGGTGTAGTAGGTAAGTTTGGGGTGCCAGGTGTAAATGATAATGGGAGCCCTTTCATTGAACTTTGTATAGAAAGGGGTTTAGTTATAGGTAATACATATTTTAAGAAAAAGAGGATAAATAAGTATACAAGATATGATGTAGGGCGTAATGACAGTAGTTTGTTGGACTATGTATTGGTAGATAAAAGACTGTTGAGTAGACTTCAGGATGTACATGTTTATAGAGGGCCACAGATATATCAGATCACTTTTTAGTTATAGCTACAGTGGGAGTAAAAGGTAGATGGGATACAAGGAAAATAGAATCAGTAAGTAAAAGAGAGGTGAAGGTTTATAAACTAAAAGAGGAGGCAGTTAGGGTAAGATATAAACAACTATTGGAGGATAGATGGGCTAGTGAGAGTGTAGGCAATGGGGTCGAAAATGTATGGGGTAGATTTAAAAATGTAGTGTTAGAGTGTTCAGCAGAAGTTTGTGGTTACAGGCGAGTGGGTGCGGGAGGGAAGAGGAGCGATTGGTGGAATGATGATGTAAAAAGAGTAGTAAGGGAGAAAAGTTAGCATATGAGAGGTTTTTACAAAGTAGAAGTGATGCAAGGAGGGAAGAGTATATGGAGAAAAAAAGAGAGGTTAAAAGAGTGGTGAAGCAATGTAAAAAGAGAGCAGATGAGAGAGTGGGTGAGATGTTATCAGCAAATTTTGTTGAAAATAAGAAAAGTTTTGGAATGAGATTAATAAGTTGAGGAAGCCTAGAGAACAAATGGATTTGACAGTTAAAAATAGGAGAGGAGAGTTATTAAATGGAGAGTTAGAGGTATCGGGAAGATGGAGAGAATATTTTGAGGATTTGTTAAATGTTGATGAAGACAGGGAAGCTGTAATTTCGTGTGGGGGCAAGGAGGAATAACATCTTGTAGGAGTGTGGAAGAGCCAGTTGTGGGTGTAGGGAAGTTCGTGAGGCAGTGGGTAGAATGAAAGGGGTAAGGCAGCTGGGATTGATGGGATAAAGATAGAAATGTTAAAAGCAGGTGGGGATATAATTTTGGAGTGGTTGGTGCTATTATTTAATAAATGTATGGAAGAGGGTAAGGTACCTAGGGATTGGCAGAGAGCGTGTATTGTTCCTTTGTATAAAGGCAAAGGGGACAAAAGAGAGTGCAAAAATTATAGGGGAATAAGTCTGTTGAGTGTACCTGGTAAAGTGTATGGTAGAGTTATTATTGAAAGAATTAAGAGTAAAACAGAAAGCAGGATAGCAGATGAACAAGGGGCTTTAGGAAAGGTGGGGGGTGTGTAGACCAAGTGTTTACAGTGAAACATATAGGTGAACAGTATTTGGATAAGGGTAAAGATGTTTTTGTGGCATTTATGGATTTGGAAAAGGCGTATGATAGGGTAGATAGGGGGGCAATGTGGCAGATGTTGCAGGTGTATGGAATAGGAGGAAGGTTACTGAAAGCAGTGAAGAGTTTTTATGAGGATAGTGAGGCTCAGGTTAGAGTGTGTAGGAGGGAAGGGGACTATTTCCCAGTAAAAGTGGGCCTTAGACAAGGATGTGTGATGTCACCGTGGTTGTTCAATATATTTATAGATGGGGTTGTAAGAGAAGTGAATGCGAGGATCTTGGCAAGAGGTGTTGGGCTAAAAGATAAAGAAGCAAATACAAAGTGGGAGTTGTCACAGTTGTTTTTTGCTGATGACACTGTGCTTTTGGGAGATTCTGAAGAGAAGTTGCAGAGGTTGGTGGATGAATTTGGTAGGGTGTGTAAAAGAAGAAAATTGAAAGTGAATATAGGAAAGAGTAAGGTGATGAGGATAACAAAAGAATAGGTGACAAAAGATTGGATATCAGATTGGAGGGAGAGAGTATGGAGGAGGTGAATGTATTCAGATATTTGGGAGTGGACATGTCGGCGGATGGGTCTATGAAGGATGAGGTGAATCATAGAATTGATGAGGGGAAAAGGGTGAGTGGAGCACTTGAGTCTGTGGAGACAAAGAACCTTGTCCATGGAAGTAAAGAGGGAATGTATGAGAGTATAGTTATACCAACGCTCTTATATGGGTGTGAAGCATGGGTGATGAATGTTGCAACGAGGAGAAGGCTGGAGGCAGTGGAGATGTCATGTCTGAGGTCAATGTGTGGTGTGAATATAATGCAGAGAATTCGGAGTTTGGAAATTTGGAGGAGGTGCGGGATTACCAAAACGATTGTCCAGAGAGCTGAGGAGGGGTTGTTGAGGTGGTTTGGACATGTATAGAGAATGGAACGAGACAGAGTGACTTCGAGAGTGTATAAATCTGTAGTGGAGGGAAGGCGGGGTAGGGGTCGGCCTAGGAAAGGTTGGAGGGAGGGGGTAAAGGAAGTTTTGTGTGAGAGGGGCTTGGACTTCCAGCAAGCATGTGTGAGCGTATTTGATAGGAGTGAATGGAGGCATATGGTTTTTAATACTTGACGTGCTGTTGGAGTGTGAGCAAAGTAACATTTATGAAGGGATTCAGGGAAACCGGCAGGCCGGACTTGAGTTCTGGAGATGGGAAGTACAGTGCCGGCACTCTGAAGGAGGGGTGTTAATGTTGCAGTTTTATAACTGTAGTGTAAAGCACCCTTCTGGCAAGACAGTGATGGAGTGAATGATGATGAAAGTTTTTCTTTTTCGGGCCACCCTGCCTTGGTGGGAATCGGCCAATGTGTTAAAAAAAAAAAAAAAAAAAATTGAATAATCGTTTAGTAACACAGGGATAGTGTGTCGTTCACTTAATGTGTTGTTCGCTTAGTCCATTCAACGTCACTCAAATTGCTATCACTTGTTCATGAGTCTCACTCGTCAACAGTAATATGTCCATGTTTAATGTTCATGGTAGGGAGAATACTAGTGATACCTCATTTAGCAAAGATAATAACTATTGAAACTTCAACACTGTATCTTTGTTTCAGTTCTCCTTAATGATCATTCTAGCATGAATAAGCGACACGGAGATTACACAGTTGGCCATAAATAACGCTGTGTGAACGTCGGTAAATTCAGCTGGCGTACTTACTCACTCGGATTGATCTTGCCTACTACAGACAGACAGACAACCAGAGAGAGCCAAACACCCCTTGGCAGCATCCACGCCTCCTTATATTGGCGTAATAATGCTGACAATGTCTGAAAAGCATGGGTGCCAGCCAACACTACGTGATTGAGTCAAGGAACTGATTTCACTGATACTGACACATTTCACATTAAATGAGTCTTACTAGCTAATTAATTATACAAAGAGCTTATTTCTACTTAATGTGAATAAAGTTAAAAACCAGGAGTTTACTCGAGCAAACACTGTTAGATACATTATGCGGGTTCTGAGGAGCAGGAGAGAAAGGCATCTGGTCCATGCCCCAGTCTGGCATGTGCACCTTACCTTATGGCCAGTGCAGTCTAATTATGCTTGGTAAGGAATACATGCAAGATGAGAGCCGTTGCTTCGGTGTACATAATCTTCAAAACACCCTTGTTCCACATCTGTTCTCCTTATGTCAGGACAAGAGGGGTCGCAGTCCCCTTACAAGAGGGGTTACTGCCCCCTTATGCTGCTCGCCTCCCTGTTGGAGATATTTCTCCACATCATTTACTGTATGTTACAAAACAAGTATTTGGTGATATGTTCTCTATATTCTTCTCTACATTCTTGATGAATTCATTATTAAACATACTTGCACATGCCAATAGGCATGTGGATGTGTGTTAGAAAGGGGCAAGTGTTTTTTTGTGACATGATGTCCTGTTTGTGTGTGAAAAAGGTAACATTTATGCAGTGATTCAGGGAAACCGGTTAACAAGACTTGAGTCCTGGGAGTGTGAAGTACAGTGCTTGCACTCTGAAGGGGTGGGGATATTTGCAGTTTGGAGGGACATTTCAACTGTACTATCAGCACACCTCTGGCAATACAGTGATAGAGTGAATGATGGTGAAAGTGTTTCTTCTTTTTTGAGTCACCCTACCTCGATGAGAGACGGCCAGTGTTAAAAAAAAAGTACATATAGGACAAATACACATTTGCATTAAAGACATATTAACAAAATAAGAACAAGGCACCTCATTTTGTACATAACATCTGCACCATGGTCAAGTAGATATTGCACAACCTCTGAGCCAAGAGCACCCTCACTGTAGGAGATGCGTTGGTGCTTGACAGCAGCTACTAGAGGGGGTAGGCACTCGCTAGTCACTGCGTTAACACTACTTCCTGAAGGAAAAACGAAAGGGTTAACAAGAAACTTATGAGAAACAATACAGATAAGAGCAACAATACATATAAACTGTTATGAACAGTCCAGTATTATCCTATGGCTATCCAGCATTAATTATATACAGTAATTCCTCTAACAACACTACTTCACACTGTGCAATTTGTTTACAACAGGATTCAAAATATGCAACAACAAAAATTGATAGTGAGAGAGATTCTTAAAATTGTTCTCCATAAATCTAAAGAAGATTAACCCACAAAATTTGAGCAGTATACTCAGTGGATTTTTTAAATTGCTCACTAATACCTATATGTCCACAAGCTGTGCAGTCTCATGCCATTTTTGCTAAACAAGAGCAAGCCATATACACCAGATAGGGTTTTTCCTTACCTAATTGTAATTTGTAAATACTTAGTATAAAACATACAAATATAAAGTTTGAAGAGAATATTCAGTGCATTATTATAGAGCATCCACAAAAGCTGACTACCATAAATATACTAATTATGAATTCCATGTCTTTTATAGGTATAAACATCCTCTAGTTGTATGTCTACAAATGTTGAACATGTTAATCAATAATAGAATGAAAATACTGTTAAACAAAAAATTGTGTAGAGAAGTAGTCAGTTGGCTGCCCAAATAACAGAGCAAGGCTCTTGACAGCAGGAACCCTGTCCAATGGTGATATTTTGAGATATTTTGAATATATGGAGGCATATATGATATTTTGAGATATTTTGAATATATGGAGGCATATATGATATTTTGAGATATTTTGAATATATGGAGGCATATATTCACTTCCACAATCCCCTACCAACTCTGGTTTTTCTTCAGCCAAACCATGCAGTATACAGCTGATGATTCTTCCCGGCTTTCTCTTGAACTACACATGGCATTATCAACCCCACTTGCATAGATCATATGGAATAAAAGTTGTACAGACAATTCAGATATATATTGAAGAGTTAGATAAAGCAATCTGCCATATCACAATACTGCTGGGAGCCAAAGCCAGCATCAGCAGCTTTTCTAACATTTTCCCTAACACAGCCCCCACTTTTCCCCCCACACACCATTTTATTACAGTATTACTACATTTCTCTTGGTTATTATTTTTTTCAAATGCATTCATCTTCAATATATGTTTGGCTGGTGTAAATGTAGTGTCCATTTGTTTGGTATAATTTCGTAAAGAAATGTGGCTTTTATTATGATGATTACATGTTCTAAGGTTGCCCAGCTGATACTGCCTTTAACTTTTTTTTATTAATATGCTTTCTCAACTCTGACTAGCAAATGGATTTATCACTGAAGGTTTATTGCTATATGTTAGAGTTTTAAGAAAAATCATTAACTTATAGAATGTGAGATAAGTTATACAGTGCTAATTTCTAAGTACATAGTACAAAAGAAAAAAACTGAGTGGCAAATTTGAAGGTGTCCAGAACATAATATTTTTTCCATGTGTTCTTCACTTCATGTAACTCTATTTCACCCAATATGTCAATGTTAAGGAAATAATATACATGTTTAAAAAGGGTTTACTGTATATAACAGGGACTCCTCATGCTATTATGCTCCACAGTGAGCCACAATACTCTCTCTTAAATATGAGACATGAGAGAATATAAAATGTGTAAAGAGCATTTTTAATTGTTACAAATTCACTACCTGCATATAAAAACTGTCATAGTATTTGATATACATACATGAATACTATTACAACCAACCTTTGTCAATCATAAACTTTGCTATGTCCACCCTTTGTCTGGTGAAAGGCTTGGAGAGGAGGAAACCAAGTGGGGTATCAACACTTGTTCCTAAATGTAGCATCAGAGGTACCTACAAAAAATTACATCATACTGTATATCAATAAGTTACAGTATTATAAATCAATTATATTTATCTAAACTGCAACAACATGCCATCTCTTTCAGTTCAGCAAAGTGGCTCATGCATAGTTTATACATTTTATGATGTGCACAACAGTTAAAGCAAGCCTGCAAATTATCAGATATTTTATTCTTTTATGCAAGGCAAAACACTCTTCTTTCCTCATATTTACCAGCTGTATACCAGCTGCTTCACTGCCTTCAGGGTCTTGACCTGTCAGTTTTCATTCGCTGGTGGAGCACCAGGATGATCCAGACACTGACTTGTTTGCCACCAGCCTCTCTCTCTCCCTGGAATGACTGGCTTCCATAATGTTCCACAAATGCCAAGACAATTGGTGCCCTATTCCTTCTACTCACACTATTGCTCAAGTATGTTTCCTGCCTTATTTGGCTTTACATTCTTTGTTACATGGTATTCTAAGCAACCCTGGTTCCTAAGACTGCAAGCTATGACTTAGGACAATCCATTTCAAACGGACATCTCTTTCAGACTTCAGAGCTCAGAGGATGGCCTGGTCCTGGTCTCAAGAGTTTTTCTCCTCTTCTTTACAGGAGGGGTGTTTCTCCTTCCACAGCTTTGCTCTGCATTTTAGATGGTTCCTTCCCATACCCCTGGACCTTTGGAATATTCACTGGTTCTGGGATAGCTCCTCCAGCAGCATGCCTATTCTTTGCCAAGAACAAGGTGTCCCATACTTGGTGTAGCTCCTTTATCTCTTTCAGGGTAAGGCATCCTTCATAAGTATACTGCTGCATATATATTTATGTACATACCTAATTGTGGTTGTATGTATACATGTACAAGTATATGTTTGAGTATGTATCATGCTTTACAGTCAGAGTACCATATCCATATTAACCATAAGGTAAGTTTTTTTTAGTGAATAAATATGCCCAGAGTAATACCTCTTGTTCTACAAGTGAAAGACATAAAAAAATATGACAAAAATTATCAAAATATCAAAAAAAAGTATTATAAATCACTGCCATTTTGTTGTTGTGGGATGCAAGGGCTGCAACAACCTTGAGAGGCTCCAAAACTAACAATCCTTGGACTGATTTCCCTCATTAAGGCTTGCCAACTCTGTCTGGTCTACTACATACAGCACCTCACTACTGTGAGATTGCCTACTAGCAAGAATTTGTAAATGTATTTCATTTAATTTATGTTAAAGTTTTACTTAAATAAAAACTCTAACACAATGATTTTTACAAGACTGAAGTATCTGCTACATTTTTCCTAAAATCTATTATTGTACTGTGAGCAATGATAATGGTACTTCTCAGTTCATATTCACCATAATTAGTACAATATTTAAAAACATAATGCATCAGAGGTACCATTAAGTGATAAGTTCTAGTACAGCAGAGAATAGCTGTACACATATCTATACAGGGAGGGACAGAGGTAAGAACTGCTACGTTAGCCCAACTTCACCTCACCTTAAATATGATTGGGTATGAGCTGAGGTCTTAAATATTTTCTTATTTCATATTAAAAAGTTAAGGATCCCAATAGTTTATCCTAGTTTACATTTACATAATTTATCACTCTTTGATAATAACGTGCCTAATATGGGCCAGTAGGTCTACTGAAGTGCTCCGCTGTTCTTATATTCTTTTTTTTTTTAACGCATCGGCCGTATCCCAGAGGCAGGGTGACCTAAAAAACAAAAAAGTTTTTCCTTTTACATTAAAAACAGAGTAGGGGAGTTAGTAGATGGGGAGCTGGAGGTATTGGGTAGATGGCGGGAATATTTTGAGGAACTTTTAAATGTTGATGAAAAGAGGGAGGCGATAATTTCATGTACTGGCCAGGGAGGTACAACATCGTTTAGGAGTGAAGAAGAGCAGGATGTGAGTGTGGGGGAGGTGCGTGAGGCATTACGTAGAATGAAAGGGGGTAAAGCAGCAGGAATTGACGGAATCATGACAGAAATGTTAAAAGCAGGGGGGGATATAGTGCTGGAGTGGTTGGTATTTTTGTTTAATAAATGTATGAAAGAGGGGAAGGTACCTAGGGATTGGCAGCGAGCATGTATAGTTCCTTTATATAAAGGGAAGGGGGATAAAAAGAGTGTAAAAATTATAGGGGAATAAGTTTACTGAGTAGGGGAAGGAAGGCGGGGTAGGGGTCGTCCTAGAAAAGGTTGGAGGGAAGGGGTAAAGGAGGTTTTGTGGGCGAGGGGCTTGGACTTCCAGCAAGCATGTGTGAGCGTGTTAGATAGGAGTGAATGGAGACGAATGGTTTTTGGGACATGACGATCTGTTGGAGTGTGAGCAGGGTAACATTGTGTGAAGGGATTCAGGGAAACCAGTTAATTGATTTAGTTGGACTTGAGTCCTGGAAATGGGAAGTACAATGCCTGCACTTTAAAGGAGGGGTCTGAGATAGTGACAGCTGGGAGGGACTTTTCTCAGCTGTAGTATCTGAGCTCCTCTGCAAAGACAGTGATTATGTATGAGTGTGGTGAAAGTGTTGAATGATGATGAAAGTTTTTTCTTTTTGGGGATTTTCTTTCTTTTTGGGTCACCCTGCCTCGGTGGGAGACGGCCGACTTGTTGAAAAAAAAAAAAAAAAAAGTTTACTGAGTATACCAGGTAAAGTGTATGGCAGGGTTATTATTGAAAGAATTAGAGGTAAGACAGAGAGTAGGAGTGCAGATGAGCAAGGAGGCTTTAGAATGGGTAGGGGATGTGTAGATCAAGTGTTTACAGTGAAGCATATATGTGAACAGTATTTAGATAAAGGTAGAGAAGTTTTTATTGCATTTATGGATTTAGAAAAGGCATATGATAGAGTGGATAGGGGAGCAATGTGGCAAATGTTGCAAGTGTATGGAATAGGTAGTAAGTTACTGAAGGCTGTAAAGAGTTTTTATGAGGATAGTGAGGCTCAGGTTAGGGTGTGTAGGAGAGAGGGAGATTACTTCCCGGTAAAAGTAGGTCTTAGACAGGGATGTGTGATGTCACCATGGTTGTTTAATATATTTATAGATGGGGTTGAAAAAGAAGTAAATGCTAGGGTGTTGGGGAGAGGGGTGGGATTAAATTTTGGAGAATTAAATGCAAAATGGGAGTTGACACAGTTACTTTTTGCTGATGATACTGTGCTTATGGGAGATTCTAAAGAAAAGTTGAAAAGGTTAGTGGACGAGTTTGGGAGAGTGTGTAAAGGTAGAAAGTTGAAAGTGAACATAGATAAGAGTAAGGTGATGAGGGTATCAAACGATTTAAATAAAGAAAAATTGGATATCACATTGGAGAGAGGGATTATGGAAGAAGTAAATGTTTTCAGATATTTGGGAGTTGATGTGTCAGCGGATGGATTTATGAAGGATGAGGTTAACCATAGAATTGATGAAGGAAAAAAGGTGAGTGGTGCATTGAGGTATCTGTGGAGACAAAAACGTTATCCATGGAGGCAAAGAAGGGAATGTACGAAAGTATAGTGGTACCAACACTCTTATATGGGTGTGAAGCATGGGTTGCAAATGCTGCAGCGAGGAGGAGGCTGGAGGCAGTGGAGATGTCCTGTCTAAGGGCAATGTGTGGTGTAAATATTATGCAGAAAATTCGGAATGTGGAAATTAGGAAAAGGTGTGGAGTTACTAAAAGTATTTGTCAGAGGGCTGAAGAGGGTTGTTGAGGTGGTTTGGTCATTTAGAGAGAATGGATCAAAGTAGAATGACTTGGAGAGCGTATAAATCTGTAGGGGAAGGAAGGCGGGGTAGGGGTCGTCCTAGAAAAGGTTGGAGGGAAGGGGTAAAGGAGGTTTTGTGGGCGAGGGCTTGGACTTCCAGCAAGCATGTGTGAGCGTGTTAGATAGGAGTGAATGGAGACGAATGGTTTTGGGACATGACGATCTGTTGGAGTGTGAGCAGGGTAACATTGTGTGAAGGGATTCAGGGAAACCAGTTAATTGATTTAGTTGGACTTGAGTCCTGGAAATGGGAAGTACAATGCCTGCACTTTAAAGGAGGGGTCTGAGATAGTGACAGCTGGGAGGGACTTTTCTCAGCTGTCGTATCTGAGCTCCTCTGCAAAGACAGTGATTATGTATGAGTGTGGTGAAAGTGTTGAATGATGATGAAAGTTTTTTCTTTTTGGGGATTTTCTTTCTTTTTGGGTCACCCTGCCTCGGTGGGAGACGGCCGACTTGTTGAAAAAAAAAAAAAAAAAATTTAGTAATTTCTTATGTTCTTGTTCATCACAAAATTAATATACAGCAACTAAACTGATGCACAATGTACAGTATATACAGAAGACAAAGCATTGACATTTTCTTCAGTTTTTCACTTTAATCGTTATTATGCAAATGAAGAGAAGAAGAGGAAATGCAAATATGGATGCCTCACCAGTGAGGCAGCAAACAACTGTTTGCTGTCTCACCCATCTGTACACTGTCAAAAATAGCAATTCCAACAATCTAAGTTTTGGGAAAGTTACTGCTAAGCACATGTTCATGAAAATAAATGGCAATGCAGTACTGATAATTTAAGTGAAGGTGTAATATGATACTGCATCTATCATAAATAATAAATAATATATAATATCTTTTATTTACTACAAGTACATGTACATGGTATACAGGCCTAGCTGACATCAATGACATACTACTATAGAGAAAGCCCCTTGTTATGCTGAGCATTTCGGGCAAATTAGGTTATTTTGTCCCAGGATGCGACTCACACTAGTTGACTAACACCCAGGTACCCATTTTAAACTGATGGGTGAACAGGGACAGGGACAGCAGGTCTTATGGAAACACGTCCCCAATGTTTTCCAGCCATACCGGAGGAGATTCGATCTCCGGGCCTCAGTGTGAGCTGAGTGCACTAGTGATCGAGCTATGGGACACTTCCTCTTACATACACATGACCAGAATCTTCCACTCCCCGATAGTGGCATAGCCAGGAGGAAAGCTTGAGAGTTGTCCCTCCTCAGCACAATTGGAGGCATCCTTTTTGCCCTTGCCTTATTATGTTTTGATTTCAAATACAAAATAACATATGCACTTATTGTAAAGGAATACATTGAATTTAAAATTATTATATTTGTAATATAAGGGAATGCCCTTTTTTTCATGCACTCGATCCCCCAGACGTTATGACACGGCTACACTACTGCTCCCAGGGTGATAAACAATTTATACATAGACCTAATTACCGGTTTCCTCAAAGGATATGAAAACATTGTATCTATTGCTTGTTGATGCAAAGAAACTGCAAGAAATACCCCAATTTATATATGGAGTTATGCTAAAATCTGATTATTGTAATGTAAGTATTAGGGATGGGACAATATCAAAATTTTTGCTGATAGCAATACATATTCAATTTTAGGCCAATAATTGATACCTTTTTCTGTATCTATTTTATTTTTTAAATTATGATAACTGGAGACGACTCCATGGGGAAGTGGAACAGAATTCTTCATCCATAAGCCATGCGTGTCATAAGAGGCAACTAAAATGCAGGGAGCAAGGAGCTAGTAACCCCTTCTCCTGTATACATTACTAAATTTATAAAGAAAAACTTTTGTTTTTCTTTTTTGGGGCACCCTGCTTCAGTGGGATATGGCTGGTGTGCTGAAAGAAGAAAGAAATGGAGACGAATCGTTTTTGGGACTTGAGCTGTTGGAGTGTGAGCAGGGTAATATTTTGTGAAGGGATTCAGGAAAACCAGTTAGTCGGACTTGAATCCTGGAAGTGGGAAGCACAATGCCTGGACTTTAAAGGAGGGAGTTGGCATATTTGCTGTTTGGAGTGACATCTGAACTGTTGTATCTGAGCGCCTCTGCAAAGACAGTGATTGTGTGTGAACGATGGTGAAAGTGTTTCTCTCTTTTTTGGGTCACCCTGCCTCGATTGGAGACAGCCAACGTGTTGGAAAAAAACAACTATGTTCAATATATAATGGAATCCTTATTGTTTAAATAGGGATTAACCCTTTCAGGGTCCCTGCCATAGTTCTACGGCTTTGAGTTGAGGGTCCAAACCGTAGTTCTACGCCATGAGCTCAGCTCACTCAGATAAGCTGTGAGCGGTAAATTTGGGGCTAGATATGAGAGAATACATCTATGTGGTAAGTGTGCACCACATAAAACAAATCCTGCAGCACACAGTGCATAATGAGAGAGAAAAAAACTGAGACCATAATTTTCGATTAAAACAGCGACTTTGTAGTGTTTTTTCGTATACTTTTTATAGTTGTATTTGCGATTTCTTGGTCTCATTTGATAGAATGAAAGATATATTACAGAAATAGAGATGATTTTGATTGGTTTTAGTAGAAAAAATGGCTTGAAACTGAGCTCAAACTAGCGGAAATGTTAAATTTTTGCCGATGTTCAAGAGTAAACAAATGACCTCACACGTCTAATACGCGCCAGCTGGTGGGTCTAATATATATTCACAAATGTGGTGATATTATTTGTACAATTATTACAATATTGCATAACAGTAAATCTTCCATTTTTTTGGTCTGAATAAAAATTCATTATGTGAATAAAAAATAAAAATGGAATTCATTTGTAAAGACAGAAAACGTAACTAATGAACAGAGGAAATGTTAGTTTAGTGCCAGGAATGCCTGCATTGTTTATTCTGCACCCTATTTTGAAATTGGAATATTTTGAACTTTGAGTTAAATTGGCTAAATTACCAATTTCCGATCACTTTATTTTGTAGTTGAAACAGTTGACTGGGTTATTTCTTGTGCTCAATCGATAATGTAATTGGCCTAAAATGGGAGTCAAAGTCAGCAAAATCGCCAATGCGTAAATATTGCTGACGCATCAAAATTCGCGAGAGCATAATTTCATCAATTTTCCATCAAATTTCGTACTTTTTGTTTTATTACCTTCATAAAAAGATTCTCTACCATTTCACATGAAAAAATAAGATTTTTTTTTTTTAAATTCTTGGACACTGGTGCACCCTCTGAAATTTGGCCTCTGGACCCTGAAAGGGTTAAATAACCTAAGGAAATTATATATTAAGTGACTTAAACTTCTCTGTGATACCACTGTCATTTCTCATTATAGGGTCCCTTGTGAGGCTTACAAACTGAAACAAAAAAAATATCAAATGTCTGAATTTATCTACATTTTTAGTAATCTGATGAAGCCATAATCAGAAATTAATTACAAATAAGTCTGAATAATTTCCAGTTATATTGAACTTCAAACAAACATCCAGCACTTTCATAATACAGTACTTCTATGTAAAGCTTAAAAAAGCACTTAACCCTTTGGGGGTCGGTGTCGTACTAGTACGTTTTACGAGCAGGGGTTGGTGTCGTACTAGTACGCGTAAATTCTAGCGGCCTCAAATTAAGTGGGAAACGGCTGGTAGCCCTACATATGAAAGAATGGGTCTATGTGGTCAGTGTGCGCAGTATAAAAAAAATCCTGCACCACACACTGCATAATGAGAGAAAAAAACTCTGACCGTTTTTTTCGTTTAAAACAGCCACTTTCCAGTCTATTTTCGTATGGTATTTATTAATGTATTCTCGTTTTCTTGGTCTCATTTCATAGAATGGAAGATATATAACAGAAATAGAGATGATTTTGATTGGTTTGACAATGACAAGTACCTTGAACTTGAGCTCAAAGTAGCGAAAATGTTCGATTTTTGACGATGTTCAGGAGTAAACAAATCACACCATGCGTCCAATATACATCAACTGGCGAGTCTAATATTCATACACAAGTGCTCTGATATTATTTATACCATTTATACAATGATGCAGTTGTATACATAACAGTAAATCTTCTATTTTTTGAGAATAAAAATTCAAAATGAAGAGCAAAAGTAATGTAAGAGGGGCCTGGAGACGTGACTAATGAACAGAGAAGATGTTATTTTAGTGCCAGGAATGTCTGCCTTGTTTATTCTGGACCCTATTTTGAAATTGGCATCGTTTGAAATTTGTGTGAAATTGGCGAAATTACCCTTTTCTGACCACTATTTTGGATAGTTGAAATTGGTAAATAGGCGGTTTCTTGTACTCAATCAATAGAAGAAATGGAGTTCTAGCGAAATAGCTATAATTTTAGTAGACTGAAACATTGGAATGTGCCGAAAATAGGGCTCAAAGTGGGCGAAATCGCCGATGCGTAAATGTCATCAATATCGCTAACTTCGCGAAAGCATAATTCCGTTAGTTTTCGATCAAATTTCATAATTTTGGTGGCGTTATGATCGGAAAAAGATTATCATTCCATAAGAAATTTTTTTTTTTTTTCAAAAAAAATTTCGACCCCAGGAACAGGTTTCCGCGAAGGCCTGTCAACCCCCAAAGGGTTAAAAAACATACATCATTGTTATAACTGAAAAGTGAAATTCTAAAATTATAGTACAGAACTTGAACAATAACCTCTCTCTATTATTAAATTGAACTAACTGACACATTTACATTACATAGTTTAAAATTTTTAAAACTTAGGAAAAATAGGAAAAATGCATTATTCTAATACCTGAAATTAAAAATAAACATTATATATTATTGTACTATTGTACTAACAAAAATTATAAATATTCAACAAGAAAATAAGGAACATCAACATCTCCCCAATTTTGGAAGTTAATGTGTTGCTATGAGGAGAGTATATGTTCCCTTCAATGCTGAATAATCTTTCACTTTCTACTAAAGAGGGATGGCTTGGTTTGCCAGAGATGGAAGTACAGTGGTCCCTCGGTTTTCGCCGAAAATTCGTTCCAGAATGCTGCTCAAGTGCCATTACCGAACGAATTTACTTCCTTAAGAAATAATGTCACATAGGTTAGTCTATTTCAGACCCCCAAAAATACACTTGCAACAGCACTTACAAAAATACACTTACATAAATGTTCGAGTTTGGAGATGCACGAAAACCGAGGGACCACTGTATCATATTTTCTTTCCACTACTCTAGTGGATTTCCTTGTTTTGAGCAATATTGCTATTGTCACATGTTTATCTATTTCTGAAGGTATGTTTGAAGTTCTCTGCCAGCCTCCCTGACAGAATTTATGACAACTAACACATAGTGCACTGCATACTCCTGTGCAAATACAGTGGATCTTTGAAAATCGTCCCCCTTGAATATCGTGAAATTTGAAAATCGGCAACTTTTTTCGCCAAAATATTGCCTTGATTTTCGTGATTTGGCTTAAAAATCGGCAGTCGTATGAAACCCGTCAGAGCGGCCTTCCAGCCACCACGGGCACACAAACACCATTCAGTCAGTGTGCCATTGTTTACCAGCAAGTGACGATCACCTCACGCATTCATACGATACATTTCTTAATATTTCATTTGTTTTAGTGCTTTCAACTGCTAAATAAGCCACCATTGGCCCAAAGAAAGCTCTTAGTACCAGCCCTTTGGTAAAGAAAGTGAGAAACACAATTGAAGTTAGGAAAGAGATCATAGAAAAATATGAAAGTGGAGTGCGTGTGGTGGAGCTCTCCAGGATGTATGGGAAGGCCCATTCAACAATCACTTCCATTGTGTCGAAGAAAAAGGAAATTAAGGAAGCTGATGTTGTGAAAGGGGTGAATATGCTAACGAAAAAGAGATCGCAAATAGTTGAAGAAGTTGAAAAGTTGATGCTGGTGTGGATCAGACAAAAAGAGTTAGCAGGAGACAGTGTTATGCAGTCAATAATTTGCAAAAAGGCAAGGCAGTTGCATGACGATCTCGTAAAGAAAAGTCCTGGAACGAGTGCTGATCTAGGTGAATTCAAGGCCAGCAAAGGCTGGTTCAAAAATTTCAAGAAGCGAAGTGGCATACACAATGTTGTAAAGCATGGAGAGGCTGCAAGTTCTGACAAATGTGCGGCTGAAAAATTTGTGCACGAATTCAAGGGGTACATAGAGGCTGAACAATTCAAACCCCAACAAGTGTTCAATTGTGACAAAACAGGCCTCTTTTGGAAGAAAATGCCAAAGAGGACCTCAACCTCCACCAGCATCTCTGCTCCAAGTGTGTAAGTACACTTTATATAAACAGTTTATTTCTTTACATTCTCTATTATGTTTTATATTTTTATACAATATTTCTTATTTATAAATACAGTGGACCCCCGGAAATCATACTGCTCCCAACTCGAACAATTATGTAAGTGCATTTTTGTAAGTGCTTTTGTAAGTGTATTTTTGGGGGTCTGAAATGGACTAATCTAATTTACAGTGGTCCCTCGGTTTTCGCCGAAAATTCGTTCCAGAATGCTGCTCAAGTGCCATTACCGAACGAATTTACTTCCTTAAGAAATAATGTCACGTAGGTTAGTCTATTTCAGACCCCCAAAAATACACTTGCAACAGCACTTACGAAAATACACTTACATAAATGTTCGAGTTTGGAGATGCACGAAAACCGAGGGACCACTGTACATTTGTCCTTATGGGAACAAATTCGTTCGGTAATGGCACTAGAACAGTATTCTGGAACGAATTATCTCCAATTTCCGGGGGTCCACTGAACATTGTTTCAGTGTTTTCCTTATGAAACTAGTGATCTAGTGCAGTTAGCCTCACAAACACTCCATTTTCTCTTATAATAAGAGCATGGGAAGATACTATAGTCAGAGCAGGAGAGGCAATGGCCGCCGCCGCCGCCACCACTCAGCATATTATGGCCTATTTTATTCATTCTAGAGTATATATCATGTTTCTATGTTAATTATAGGTAGTAGGTTGGTAGACAGCAACCACCCAGGGAGGTACTACCGTCCTGCCAGGTGACTGTGAAACAGAAACCTGAAACTGTTTTACATGATGGTAGGATTGCTGGTGTCTTTTTTCTGTCTCATAAACACGCTGGATAACAGGTATATCTAGCTACTTCTACTTACACTTTAGGTCACACTACACTGGCATACACATGCATATATATACATACACACATCTAGGTTTTTCTTCTTTTTCTTAATAGCTCTTGTTCCTTTTATTTTCTCTATTGTCCATGGGGAAGTGGAAAAGAATCTTTCCTCCGTAAGCCATGCGTGTCGTATGAGGCGACTAAGATGCCGGGAGCAATGGGCTAGAAACCCCTTCCCCTGTACAAATCTACTAAAAACGAGAAGAAGAAAAACTTTATAAAATTGGGTTGTCTGAATGTGCGTGGATGTAGTGCGGATGATAAGAAAGAGATGATTGCCGATGTTATGAATGAAAAGAAGTTGGATGTCCTGGCCCTAAGCGAAACAAAGCTGAAGGGGGTAGGCGAGTTTCAGTGGGGAGAAATAAATGGGATTAAGTCAGGAGTATCTGAGAGAGTTAGAGCTAAGGAAGGGGTAGCAATAATGTTGAAGGATCAGTTATGGAAGGAAAAGAGGGAATATAAATGTGTAAATTCAAGGATTATGTGGATTAAAATAAGGGTCGGATGCGAAAAGTGGGTCATAATAAGCGTGTATGCACCTGGAGAAGAGAGGAGTGTAGAGGGGGAGAGAGATTTTGGGAGATGTTAAGCGAATGTATAGGAACTTTTGAACCAAATGAGAGAGTAATTGTGGTAGGGGACCTAAATGCTAAAGTGGGAGAAACATGCAGAGAGGGTGTAGTAGGTAAGTTTGGGGTGCCAGGTGTAAATGATAATGGGAGCCCTTTGATTGAACTTTGTATAGAAAGGGGTTTAGTTATAGGTAATACATATTTTAAGAAAAAGAGGATAAATAAGTATACAAGATATGATGTAGGGCGTAATGACAGTAGTTTGTTGGACTATGTATTGATAGATAAAAGACTGTTGAGTAGACTTCAGGATGTACATGTTTATAGAGGGGCTACAGATATATCAGATCACTTTTTAGTTATAGCTACAGTGGGAGTAAAAGGTAGATGGGATACAAGGAAAATAGAATCAGTAAGTAAAAGAGAGGTGAAGGTTTATAAACTAAAAGAGGAGGCAGTTAGGGTAAGATATAAACAACTATTGGAGGATAGATGGGCTAGTGAGAGTGTAGGCAATTGGGTCGAAAATGTATGGGGTAGATTTAAAAATGTAGTGTTAGAGTGTTCAGCAGAAGTTTGTGGTTACAGGCGAGTGGGTGCGGGAGGGAAGAGGAGCGATTGGTGGAATGATGATGTAAAGAGAGTAGTAAGGGAGAAAAAGTTAGCATATGAGAGGTTTTTACAAAGTAGAAGTGATGCAAGGAGGGAAGAGTATATGGAGAGAAAAAGAGAGGTTAAAAGAGTGGTGAAGCAATGTAAAAAGAGAGCAGATGAGAGAGTGGGTGAGATGTTATCAGCAAATTTTGTTGAAAATAAGAAAAAGTTTTGGAATGAGATTAATAAGTTGAGGAAGCCTAGAGAACAAATGGATTTGACAGTTAAAAATAGGAGAGGAGAGTTATTAAATGGAGAGTTAGAGGTATCGGGAAGATGGAGAGAATATTTTGAGGATTTGTTAAATGTTGATGAAGACAGGGAAGCTGTGATTTCGTGTGTAGGGCAAGGAGGAATAACATCTTGTAGGAGTGTGGAAGAGCCAGTTGTGGGTGTAGGGGAAGTTCGTGAGGCAGTGGGTAGAATGAAAGGGGGTAAGGCAGCTGGGATTGATGGGATAAAGATAGAAATGTTAAAAGCAGGTGGGGATATAATTTTGGAGTGGTTGGTGCTATTATTTAATAAATGTATGGAAGAGGGTAAGGTACCTAGGGATTGGCAGAGAGCGTGTATTGTTCCTTTGTATAAAGGCAAAGGGGACAAAAGAGAGTGCAAAAATTATAGGGGAATAAGTCTGTTGAGTGTACCTGGTAAAGTGTATGGTAGAGTTATTATTGAAAGAATTAAGAGTAAAACAGAAAGCAGGATAGCAGATGAACAAGGGGGCTTTAGGAAGGGTAGGGGTGTGTAGACCAAGTGTTTACAGTGAAACATATAGGTGAACAGTATTTGGATAGGGTAAAGATGTTTTTGTGGCATTTATGGATTTGGAAAAGGCGTATGATAGGGTAGATAGGGGGCAATGTGGCAGATGTTGCAGGTGTATGGAATAGGAGGAAGGTTACTGAAAGCAGTGAAGAGTTTTTATGAGGATAGTGAGGCTCAGGTTAGAGTGTGTAGGAGGGAAGGGACTATTTCCCAGTAAAAGTGGGCCTTAGACAAGGATGTGTGATGTCACCGTGGTTGTTCAATATATTTATAGATGGGGTTGTAAGAGAAGTGAATGCGAGGGTCTTGGCAAGAGGTGTTAGGCTAAAAGATAAAGAAGCAAATACAAAGTGGGAGTTGTCACAGTTGCTTTTTGCTGATGACACTGTGCTTTTGGGAGATTCTGAAGAGAAGCTGCAGAGGTTGGTGGATGAATTTGGTAGGGTGTGTAAAAGAAGAAAATTGAAAGTGAATATAGGAAAGAGTAAGGTGATGAGGATAACAAAAAGAATAGGTGACGAAAGATTGGATATCAGATTGGAGGGAGAGAGTATGGAGGAGGTGAATGTATTCAGATATTTGGGAGTGGACATGTCGGCGGATGGGTCTATGAAGGATGAGGTGAATCATAGAATTGATGAGGGAAAAGGGTGAGTGGAGCACTTGGAGTCTGTGGAGACAAAGAACCTTGTCCATGGAAGTAAAGAGGGAATGTATGAGAGTATAGTTATACCAACGCTCTTATATGGGTGTGAAGCATGGGTGATGAATGTTGCAACGAGGAGAAGGCTGGAGGCAGTGGAGATGTCATGTCTGAGGTCAATGTGTGGTGTGAATATAATGCAGAGAATTCGGAGTTTGGAAATTTGGAGGAGGTGCGGGATTACCAAAACGATTGTCCAGAGAGCTGAGGAGGGGTTGTTGAGGTGGTTTGGACATGTAGAGAGAATGGAACGAGACAGAGTGACTTCGAGAGTGTATAAATCTGTAGTGGAGGGAAGGCGGGGTAGGGGTCGGCCTAGGAAAGGTTGGAGGGAGGGGGTAAAGGAAGTTTTGTGTGCGAGGGCTTGGATTTCCAGCAAGCATGTGTGAGCGTGTTTGATAGGAGTGAATGGAGGCATATGGTTTTTAATACTTGACGTGCTGTTGGAGTGTGAGCAAAGTAACATTTATGAAGGGATTCAGGGAAACCGGCAGGCCGGACTTGAGTTCTGGAGATGGGAAGTACAGTGCCGGCACTCTGAAGGAGGGGTGTAAATGTTGCAGTTTTATAACTGTAGTGTAAAGCACCCTTCTGGCAAGACAGTGATGGAGTGAATGATGATGAAAGTTTTTCTTTTTCGGGCCACCCTGCCTTGGTGGGAATCGGCCGATGTGTTAATAAAAAATAAAAATATTGTTTATTATGTCATATTAGATGAATTGTGATAGATAAATAAGCCGTAGAGTTGATATTAGTGTCATATTGAAGTATTTTGTCCTGCCTCACGAGAGTAGGAATTCCGCTGGAACGGATTAATGGCATTTCAATTACATGAGGAAAATCGATTTGATATACAAATTGAGTTACGAGCTATGTAATGGAACGAATTAAACTCGAAAGTCGAGGTTCCACTGTATTATCATGTACAGTGGACCCCGGTTAACGGCCATAATTCGTTCCAGAATGCTGTTCAAGTGCTGTTACCGAACGAATTTATTAACTTAAGGAATAATGTAAATTTGATTAGTCTTTTTGGACCCCCAAACATACACTTACAAAAGCACTTAAAAAAATACACTTACATAAATGTTAGTGTTTGGAGCCAGCCGTTAAACGGGGGTCCACTGTATCTTTCTATCCTCCACTCCAATGAGTACATGTTCAAGACTTGAAGGCGTTCCCAGTAATTTAGGTGCTTTACTGGCTCAATATGAGCCGTAAATGATCTCTGTACAGTGAACCCTCGGTTAGCGGCCGTTCCTGTTAGAGGCCAACTCGGTTAGCGGCCGGTTTTACGGCTCCCGGTTAGCGGCCATTATTTCGGTTAGCGGCCATATGGGACACGTCCGTCTGCCAGCTGGGGCCGCTTGCGCTTCAGTTTGGCTGTGTCTCTTTGTGCATAAGGAAGCTTCTGCTCATTCATCCAAACATTTCGCTTGTTTTCCATTGTTTTTTGTCAGTGCAACTGCGAAATAATTAACCATTGCTCCCAAGAAAGTTCCTAGTAAAGTTCCTTTGGTAAAGAAAGTGAGAAACACGATAGAATTCAAGGCAGGCAGGCATAGCGGCAAGGAGTGTAGCAGGCATGCAGGGAGTGTACCAGGCATGCAGGGAGTGTAGCAGGCATGCAGGGAGTGTAGCAGGCATGCAGGGAGTGTAGTAGGCATGCAGGGAGTGTAGCAGGCATGCAGGGAGTGTAGCATTCATGCAGGGAGTGTAGCAGGCATGCAGGTAGTGTAGCATTCATGCAGGGAGTGTAGCATTCATGCAGGGAGTGTAGCATTCATGCAGGGAGTATAGCAGGCATGCAGGTAGTGTAGCATTCATGCAGGGAGTGTAGCATTCATGCAGGGAGTGTAGCATTCATGCAGGGAGTGTAGCAGGCATGCAGGGAGTGTAGCATTCATGCAGGGAGTGTAGCAGGCATGCAGGTAGTGTAGCAGGCATGCAGGGAGTGTAGCAGGCATGCAGGTAGTGTAGCAGGCATACAGGGAGTGTAGCATTCATGCAGGGAGTGTAGCATTCATGCAGGTAGTGTAGCATTCATGCAGGGAGTGTAGCAGGCATGCAGGGAGTGTAGCATTCATGCAGGGAGTGTAGCATTCATGCAGGGAGTGTAGCATTCATGCAGGGAGTGTAGCATTCATGCAGGGAGTGTAGCATTCATGCAGGGAGTGTAGCATTCATGCAGGGAGTATAGCAGGCATGCAGGGAGTGTAGCATTCATGCAGGGAGTGTAGCAGGCATGCAGGGAGTGTAGCAGGCATGCAGGGAGTGTAGCAGGCATGCAGGGAGTGTAGCAGGCATGCAGGGAGTGTAGCAGGCATGCAGGGAGTGTAGCAGGCATGCAGGGAGTGTAGCAGGCATGCAGGGAGTGTAGCAGGCATGCAGGGAGTGTATCATTCATGCAGGTAGTGTAGCAGGCATGCAGGGAGTATAGTTGGTGGAATGACTCTGAAGCTGGTCCTAGTGACATTAAAAGACAAAGAAGGGAAGTAACCCCAGAGAGGGACTTGTTACCTGAAGTCCTTTTGGAGGGGGATTTCCCTTCCAAAAACTAACTTCTCCCTATTTGCTCCTCCCTATCTTCCAGAAGCCAGCATTAGTCTTCAATAAAGGTATGTAATACTGATTTAATTGTTAAAAAAAAAAAATTGTGAATATTTTTGTCTGGAACGGATTAATTGTATTTACATTAATTCTTATGGGGAATATTATTTCGGTTAAAGGCCATTTCGGTTAAAGGCCTAGCTCCTAGAACGGATTACGGCCACTAACCGAGGGTCCACTGTATTTGTTCCAGCTCTGATATTTCTCAGGGCCGTCAGCACTGAGCAATATTCTAAATAAGGGAGCACTAGTGATTTGAAGAGTGTGAGAAGGGTAATCTTTTGTGAAGGGATTCAGGGAAACCAGTTAACCGGACTTGAGTCCTGAAGATGGGAAGTACAATGTCTGCACTTTAAAGGAGGGGTTTGGGATATTGGCTGTTTGGAGTGACATCTAAACTGTCGTATCTGAGCACCTCTGCATTATATATGAATGATGGTGAAAGTGTTAAATGATGAAAAAATTTTCTTTCTTTTTTGGGTCACCCTGCCTCGGTGGGAAACAGCTGACATGTTAAAGAAAAAATCATAATGAAGTGCTTAACCTGTTGGGGATTATAGTGCCTGGCCAAAAATAAAAATAAAAACCACAAACTGGAAAATAAGAATGCTGCAAATTTCCCATTACTAAAATCTAAAGTTATGGTAATTTCTACATTCTTAATTTACAAATGACTATGTAATTAATTGTAATTGTCATAATTATTTTTCAAGGGCTGTACTAAATGCTGTTGAGGAAACATGCAACCTGTGAACCCCCATATTTGAGGCCTCTGGTTTAACACAACAAAGCTAGCATTTATCATGGTACTACATGATAAAGACTAACTACTTGCTTGCTCCATCTTGCCAGTTGAAGCAAGTGCACAAAATCAAGTAAGACAATAGTAAGGATGTGAGATTCTTAATGAAACACTGAATTTGCCTGTCTTATATACTATCAAAGTAGTAAGTAGCATTAGGAATACCAGACTGAACTTTACCAATCCTTAAAAGAAATTCTCAATTGTGTTGTATTCCTGGAAAAGCTCCTCTATTTGAAGTAGCATATTACAATATGCAAACAAAAACATGAAAATGCTGACCTGACGGAAAAGATTGACATCAGCTTCATCCAGGGCAGCATTGCTACTCTCCTGCAGGAACTTGTCTGGAGGCACTCCAGTCTCCACTAGTGCTTTAAGGGCATTAAACCTGATGGATTGCATCATTCTCATTAATTATCATTACATTTATTGTCTCACACATATTTTTTTTTTTAAATATAAAGGCTTACCTACCAACAAGTACAGCCTCTCCTCACTTAATGATAGAGTTCCATTCCTAAGACCACATCGGTAAACGAATTCGTCACTAAATAAGAAGCATACTATAATGGTAGTGGGTTTGTGTCAACCATCTTTGATATTGTTTTAATGTCACCTTTGCACCATTTATAACATTTCTGGTATATTTTTAAATGTTTATACAGTAGTGTACTGTAGTATATTGTAATAAACAGAATAGAGGAAATCAGCTCTAATATACATTATTAAGGTATGCATACTGGTCAGAGAGCCCGCCGTAAGTCTGAGGCATCGGTAAATGAGTACGTCGCTAAGTGAGGAGAGGCTGTAATTCCACTGAAAATAAGCATTTCTGGTTTCTTTACTAAATTGGTAGTTACCCACCAAGGTAGAATGATCCAATGGATAAACACATTCACCATGCAATAGCTCTCTTGCCAAAAGTGCATGGACATCATAATTCATATGACCCTTTGAACCACAACACATCTACCTATCCTTCAGAGCATAGGCACTGTACTTCCCATCTCGAGAACATAAGCCCTGCTGTTCAGGTTTTCCTGAAATCCATTACATAATGTTGCCTTGCTCACAACTGTAACTCTAACAATAATTGTTTTGTAACATTTTCATACTGTTATTACGATCAAATTTCAATGTATAGCAGAAGTGTGGGAATAGACATTTAATTTTTAAGAGATAAATTTCTATTACTATATACCTGTACTATAAAATGGTTGTCACAGATATGAAATAGGAGTTACAAAAATTAATTTAATAAACTGAAAATGCAAATGGTTGTTATGGTTTATTACAGGTAAAAAGGCACTGTGATAACCAGTACAATGAGGCAGCAGACAATGCTGGGACCTCAAATCCAGGTGGTGTATCACGGGAGGGCATCACATCAAACAGGAACGCTGGCTGGAGGAAGTATGCCATGTTGGAACAAACTGCAAACTGTGTGGCATGCCAGTACATTGACTGCAGGCTGAGTGACAGAGCTTAACCATATCATAATGATTTGGTGCTTATCCACAAGTGGGGTCAATGATAAGGCTTTGGAGGCTACTTTACTTTATTTGGGTTCTTGGTACACAGGCAGTGTGTTTAAGTGCCCTGGCCCAGGAGGGCCATGCTCAGGAGTAGACCTTGTTTCCTGAGTGATGTCGGCTGCCTGAATGAGACAGGGTAAGCATGGTACAGGCTGAGCTGGGTAGGCCTATAGGTGGCAGCACCAGCATGGTACAAAATATGAACCCAGCTGGGCATACAACCATGCGGCAGTCAAATGATGCTTGGAAGGGGTGAAGAAGTGTCTCAACAAGTGACTTGTCTTCCCCCCCTCACTCACTCTCACTCTCTCACACTCTCACTCTCTCACACTCTCACACTCTCACACTCTCATTCTCTCACACTCTCACTCTCTACTCACTCTCTCACACTCTCACACTCTCATACTCTCACTTTCATACTCTCACTCTCTACTCTCACTCTCATACCTCACTCTCTCATACTCTCACTCTCTCATACTCTCACTCTCTCATACTCTCACTCTCTCATACTCTCACTCTCTCATACTCTCACTCTCTCATACTCTCACTCTCTCATACTCTCACTCTCTCATACTCTCACTCTCTCATACTCTCACTCTCTCATACTCTCACTCTCTCATACTCTCACTCTCTCATACTCTCACTCTCTCATACTCTCACTCTCTCATACTCTCACTCTCTCATACTCTCACTCTCTCACACTCACTCTCTCACACTCTCACTCTCTCTCATTCTCACTCTCTCACACTCTCATTCTCACTCTCTCACACTCTCATTCTCACTCTCTCACACTCTTATTCTCACTCTCTCACACTCTCATTCTCACTCTCTCATTCTCACTCTCTCTCACACTCTCACTCTCTCACACTCACAATCTCACACTCACTCTCACATTCACTCTCTCACACTCACTCTCTCACTCCTCTCTCACCTCACTCTCACACTCACTCTCCACACTCACTCTCTCACACTCACTCTCTCCACACTCACTCTCTCACACTCACTCTCTCACACTCACTCTCTCACACTCACTCTCTCACACTCACTCTCTCACACTCACTCTCTCACACTCTCTCACACTCACTCTCTCACACTCACTCTCTCACACTCACTCTCTCACACTCACTCTCTCCACTACTCTCACTCTCTCTACTACTCACTCTCTCATCTCACTCATCTCCACTCTCTATACTCTCACTCTCTCACACTCACTTCTCACCTCTCACTCCTCTCATTCTCACTCTCTCACACTCTCATTCTCACTCTCTCACACTCTCATTCTCACTCTCTCACACTCATTTCACTCTCTCTACTCCTCTCTACACATTCTCACTCTCTCAATTCTCACTCTCTCTCACACTCTCACTCTCTCACACTCACTCTCACATTCACTCTCTACACTCACTCTCTACACTCACTTCTCACCTCACTCTCACACTCCCTCTCTCACACTCCTCTCTCACACTCACTCTCTCACACACACTCTCTCACACACACTCTCTCACACTCACTCTCTCACACTCACTCTCTCACACTCACTTCTCACACTCACCCTCTTCTCACACTCACCCTCTTCTCTCACTCACTCACACTCACTCACTCACACTCACTCTCTCACACTCACTCTCTCACACTCACTCTCTCACACTCACTCTCTCACACTCACTCTCTCACACTCACTCTCTCACACTCACTCTCTCACACTCACTCTCTCACACTCACTCTCTCACACTCACTCTCTCACACTCTCTCACACTCACTCTCTCACACTCACTCTCTCACACTCACTCTCTCACACTCACTCTCTCACACTCACTCTCTCTCTCACACTCACTCTCTCACACTCACTCTCTCACACTCACTCTCTCACACTCACTCTCTCACACTCATCTCTCTCTCACACTCACTCTCTCACACTCTCTCACACTCACTCTCTCACACTCACTCTCTCACACTCACTCTCTCACACCCACTCTCTCACACCCACTCTCTCACACCACTCTCTCACACCCACTCTCTCACACCCACTCTCTCACACCCACTCTCTCACACCCACTCTATCACACTCACTCTCTCACACTCATTCTCACTCTCTCACACTCATTCTCACTCTCTCACACTCATTCTCACTCTCTCACACTCATTCTCACTCTCTCACACTCATTCTCACTCTCTCACACTCATTCTCACTCTCTCACACTCATTCTCACTCTCTCACACTCATTCTCACTCTCACACTCATTCTCACTCTCTCACACTCATTCTCACTCTCTCACACTCATTCTCACTCTCTCACACTCATTCTCACTCTCTCACACTCATTCTCACTCTCTCACACTCATTCTCACTCTCTCACACTCATTCTCACTCTCTCACACTCTCATTCTCTCTCACTCTCTCACACTCACACACTGGAGGAGAGGAGTGGTATTAGGGGGCAAGAACTTCACTTTGATGAACTTAAAGTCCTCCACAATTTTCTCTACCAAGGTTGGAGGATGACAAGGAGCATTGTCCATTATCAGGAGGCACTTAAGTGGCAAATTATTTTCCTGGAGATATTTCTTCACACTGGGGCCAAACATGCCATTGAACCACTCTAAGAAAATGTCCTTTGTGACCCATGCCTTTTTGTTAGACTTCCACATCACACACAAGTTAGACTTGGTGATACCGCATCTGCCAAACACTCGGGGATTTTCAGAATGATACACCAGTAAAGGCTTCACTTTGCAATCACCACTGGCATTAGCACAAAGCATCAGAGTTAGCCTGTCTTTCATAGGCTTGTGTCCTGGCTGTGCCTTTTCCTCCTGAGTAATGAAGGTCCTGTTGGGCATTTTCTTCCAAAACAGGCCTGTTTCATCACAATTAAACACTTGTTGGGGTTGGAATTGTTCAACCTCTATGTACCCCTGGAATTCATGCACATATTTTTCAGCCGCACTTTTGTCACAACTGGCTGCCTCACCATGCCTCACAACACTATGTATGCCGCTTCGATTCTTAAATCTTTGAAACCAGCCTCTGCTGGCTTTAAATTCGCTCACTTCAGTACTCGTTGCAGGCATTTTCTTAACGAGATCATGCAACTGCTTTGCTTTTTCACATATTATTGCCTGCGTAACACTATCTCCTGCTAACTGTTTCTCGTTGATCCACACCAACAACAAATTTTCCACATCTTCCAGCACTTGCGATCTCTGTTTTGTGATCACATATGCACCGTTCGCAACAACAGCTTACTTGATTTTACGTGTATTTCCCTTGGCCACAATGGTAGCGATGGTAGAATAGCCTTTACCATACAGCCTGGCCAGCTCAGTGATACGCACTCCACTTTCATATTTTTCTATTATCTCCTTCTTCAGTTCTACTGTATTTCTGAACCTCTTTACCACAGGGCTGGCACTAGGAGCTTTCTTTGGACCCATGGTAGCTTATTTAGCAGTTGCAAGCACTAAAACCAGTGGAATAATGACAATATACTGGTATGAATGCGTGGGTGGTGTGGGTGGTGTGGGTGGTGGTCGCTCTCGCTTGTAAACAATAGCACACTGACTCTCCCTGGAGTGCCCGCACAGCTGGGCGCCACACAGACGCGTCCGGGACGAATATCATAAACCGAACAATCATCGTAAACTGAGTCAATATTTTGACGTAAAAATGTATCGCTAACCGATTTTATCGGTATCCGACGCCATCGCTAATCGAGGTATGACTGTACTGACTTTAGTGCCAAAGCCTTAACCATCCACGTCAGCTGTTTTAACTTTTAACATTTAAATAATAAGATATTACAAGGACCCCAATGGAAATAAGTCACTTTGACTTTTTTCAGGTTATCCTAGGTAATCTACACATATGCTGTTATGATAATTTATGTAACTGTATTTATGTGTTCCTGTACCTGAATAAACTTACTAAACAATCCACAACCTTCCACCTCAGCCCAGTAGAACACAGCATCCCTCTCCACTCTGTTCAGAATCATTAACATATACAGTGGACCCCCGAGTTTCATAAAAACTTCACTCCTGAAGTCTGCTCAAGTGCCATTACCGAACGAATTTACTCCCTTAAGGAAAAATGTCACGTAGGTTAGTCTATATCAGACCCCCAAAAATACACTTCCACAAGCACTGACAAACGATTTAAATAAAGAAAAATTGGATATCACATTGGAGAGAGGGATTATGGAAGAAGTAAATGTTTTCAGATATTTGGGAGTTGATGTGTCAGCAGATGGGTTTATGAAGGATGAGGTTAACCATAGAATTGATGAAGGAAAAAGGTGAGTGGTGCATTGAGGTATCTGTGGAGACAAAAAACGTTATCCATGGAGGCAAAGAAGGGAATGTACGAAAGTATAGTGGTACCAACACTCTTATATGGGTGTGAAGCATGGGTTGCAAATGCTGCAGCGAGGAGGAGGCTGGAGGCAGTGGAGATGTCCTGTCTAAGGGCAATGTGTGGTGTAAATATTATGCAGAAAATTCGGAATGTGGAAATTAGGAGAAGGTGTGGAGTTACTAAAAGTATTTGTCAGAGGGCTGAAGAGGGGTTGTTGAGGTGGTTTGGTCATTTAGAGAGAATGGATCAAAGTAGAATGACTTGGAGAGCGTATAAATCTGTAGGGAAGGAAGGCGGGGTAGGGGTCGTCCTAGAAAAGGTTGGAGGGAAGGGGTAAAGGAGGTTTTGTGGGCGAGGGCTTGGACTTCCAGCAAGCATGTGTGAGCGTGTTAGATAGGAGTGAATGGAGACGAATGGTTTTGGGACATGACGATCTGTTGGAGTGTGAGCAGGGTAACATTGTGTGAAGGGATTCAGGGAAACCAGTTAATTGATTTAGTTGGACTTGAGTCCTGGAAATGGGAAGTACAATGCCTGCACTTTAAAGGAGGGGTCTGAGATAGTGACAGCTGGGAGGGACTTTTCTCAGCTGTAGTATCTGAGCTCCTCTGCAAAGACAGTGATTATGTATGAGTGTGGTGAAAGTGTTGAATGATGATGAAAGTTTTTCTTTTTGGGGATTTTCTTTCTTTTGGGTCACCCTGCCTCGGTGGGAGACGGCCGACTTGTTGAAAAAAAAAAAAAAAAAAAAAAATAATTGTACGATTTCCAGGGTTTACAAAACTTGGGGGTCCACTGTACCAGCAACCACAATATAAGAAATACTATTTCTGTAACATTTGTAGCCTTAAGCAATGCATTAAACATAACACATCATGACAATGAATAACAATTACATTATCATTTTTATTTTTGTAAGATTTGGAGACCTGAAAAGAAAAAGTTGTTTGGCATTTTTAGGGGTTTCAGGAACGTAACCCCATTTTTCCCCATAAGTTCTTCAGTTTGTTTAACACAGTTTCGTGTAACGCTGTGTTTTCAGGAACATAACTGCCATGGTAAATATAGATACTACAGCACAATAATTACTGCATAGAATAGGAACTTACATTCCCTGCAAAAAAGTATAAGATAAAGAACATGTCAATCCAGACCATACCAAAAGGACATATGTACGTACTTACCTATTCCACTCAACAGCCAGATGGAAGAGGCTATATTTGATAACATTTGTTGACTTGGGAACAATGAGCTCCATGGAGGTAAGGCTGAGGATCTTTTCTAAAAGGTCACTACATCCTGGGTCAACACTGGTCTCATCTTCGTCACTGTAGTAATAATTTACACACAAAAAATTACTCAAGAGATTTAGATACAAGAAGCAAACAAAAAGTAATACCGTTCTAGAAGTTCTTTCTGCTTATTTTTCCCTTAAGGGTTGGGCTGCTAAATTTTCACTTAGAATTATAAAAAACTGGAGAACTTTGGAAAATACAATTAACCATTAAACTATGGCGTACCCAAATATAAAATTTCCTGCACATAGAACAAAATTCCTAGGTAGTAGGTTGGTAGACAGCAACCACCCAGGGAGGTAGCTGACTGCTGTGAGTGACAGATAAAATTGACCTAATTTGACTGGCTTTCTATATACAGTGGTACCTCGAGTTACGATGGTCCCCAAAATCGCCCTTTTATGTAAGTTTATTTTTTTAAATGCTTTTGTAAGTATATTTTTGGGGGTGTAAAAGGACTAGTCTATTTTACATTATTCCTTATGGGGATAAATTCGTTTGGTAATGGCACTTGAACAGCATTCTCGAACGAAAAAATATCGTAACTCGAGGTACCACTGTAGTAGTATGTCACTGATGTCAGTTAGGCCTGTATATGTTGTACATGTACCTGTAGAAATAGAGATTATTTTTATTATTATTATTATTAATTACAAAATTTAAAAAGAGAATTTTTTTTTCTTTTTAGGCCACCCTGGCTTAGTGGGATATGGCCGGTTTGTTGAAAGAAGAAAGATTATTATTATTATTATAGGTAGTAGGTTGGTAGACAGCAACCAACAAGGGAGGTACTACCGCCCTGCCAAGTGAGTGTGAAACAGAAACCTGTAACTGTTTTACATGATGGTAGGATTGCTGGTCCTAGGTAGTAGGTTGGTAGACAGCAACCGCCCAGGGAGGTACTACCGCCTTGCCAAGTGAGTGTAAAACGAAAGCCTGTAATTGTCTTACATGATGGTAGGATTGTTGGTGTCTTTTTTCTGTCTCATAAACATGCAAGATTTCAGGTATGTCTTGTTACTTCTACTTACACTTAGGTCACACTACACATTCATGTACAAGCATATATATATACACACCCCTCTGGGTTTTCTTCTATTTTATTACTAGTTCTTGTTCTTATTTCCTCTTATCTCCATGAGGAAAGTGGAACATAATTCTTCCTCCGTACGCCATGCGTGTCGTAAGAGGAGACTAAATTGCCGGGAGCAAGGAGCCAGTAACCCCTTCTCCTGTATATATTACTAAATGTAAAAGGAGAAACTTTCGTTTTTCCTTTTGGGCCACCCTGCCTCGGTGGGAAACGGCCAACGTGTTGAAAGAAGAAGAAGGATTGCTGGTGTCCCTTTATCTGTCTCATAAACACACTGGATAACAGGTATATCTTGCTACTTCTACTTACACTTAGATCACACTACACAAGCATGCACATGCATACATATACAGTGGACCCCCGGTTAACGGCAATAATTCATTCCAGAATGCTGTTCTGGTGCCGTTACCGAACGAATTTATTCCCATAAGGAATAATGTAAAGTAGATTAGTCCTTTTAGACCCCCATAAATACACTTACAAAATCACTTACAAAAATACACTTACATAATTGTTGGAGTTGGGAGCAGTACGTAAACCGGGGGTCCACTGTACATACGTATGGGCGCCTGGAAAACCTGAGAATAGCATTCCGATACCTTAGTAAGGAATCGTTCAAGACACTGTACGTACACTGTGTACGTCAAGCCCATATTGGAATATGCAGCACCAGTTTGGAACCCACACCTAGTCAAGCATGTCAAGAAATTAGAGAAAGTGCAAAAGTTTGCAACAAGGTTAGTTCCAGAGCTAAGGGGACTGTCCTATGAAGAAAGGTTAACCCTTTCAGGGTCGGTGCCGTACCAGTACGTTTTACGAGCAGGGGTTGGTGCCATACTAGTACGCATAAATTCTAGCGGCTTCAAATTAAGCAGGAAACGGCTGGTAGGCCTACATATGAAAGAATGGGTCTGTGTGGTCAGTGTGCACAGTATAAAAAAAATCCTGCAGCACACACTGTATAATGAGAAAAAAAACTCTGACCGTTTTTTTTTTGTTTAAAACCGACTTTGTAGTCTATTTTCGTATGGTATTTATTGATGTATTCTCGTTTTCTTGGTCTCATTTGATAGAATGGAAGATATATTACAGAAATAGAGATGATTTTGATTGGTTTGACAATGACAAGTACCTTAAAATTGAGTTCAAATTAGCGGAAATGTTCGATTTTTGACGATGTTCAAGAGTAAACAAATCACACCATGCGTCCAATACACATCAACTGGAGAGTCTAATATTCATGCACAAGTGCTCTGATATTATTTATACCATTTTTACAATGATGCAGTTGTATATGTAACAGTAAATCTTCTATTTTTTTGTGAGAATAAAAATTCAAAATGAAAAGCAAAAGTAATGTAAGAGGGGCCTGGAGACGTGACTAATGAACAGAGATGTTATTTTAGTGCCAGGAATGTCTGCCTTGTTTATTCTGGACCCTATTTTGAAATTGGCATCGTTTGAAATTTGTGTGAAATTGGCCAAATTGCCATTTTCTGACCACTATTTTGGGTAGTTGAAATTAGTAAATAGGCCGTTTCTTGTACTCAATCGATAGAAGAAATGGAGTTCTAGCGAAATAGCTATAATTTTAGTAGACTGAAACATTGGAATTTGCCGAAAATAGGGCTCAAAGTGGGCGAAATCGCTGATGTGTAAATGTCATCAATACCGCTAACTTCGCGAAAGCATAATTCCGTTAGTTTTGGATCAAATTTCATAATTTTGGTGGCGTTATGATCGGAAAAAGATTCTCTATCATTTCATAAGAAAAAATTATTTTTTTTTTTCCAAAAAAATTTCGACCCTGAGAACATGTTTCCGAGAAGGCCTGTCGACCCCCAAAGGGTTAATGGATAACTGGACTAGAATATTCTCTGATAAACTGTTAGAAAACCAGAAACAAGCTAGATACTAGAGGGGGATCAATAAGTTGACCTAGTATTCTCTGGAGATGTATATTCTTTATAGATGTTGCATTTTGTAACAGGGGTGTAAGAGGGCCTTACCCAACCTCAGGAAAATCAGCAAATATCAAATATTTCCACTACTTTGAGCTCACTTTCAAGATATTTCTTCTCTTGAAACCAACTAAAATAATCTCTGTTTTCGTAGTGTCTTCCATTCTATCAAATGATACCAAGAAATAGCCAATAAAACCATCAGAGAAAACACCTCAAAGTTGTTTTAGTTTTTTTTTTACTGTGCCCACTCCATCTCATATCTAGGCCAAAATTTACCACTCACAGCTTATCTGAGTAAACTGAGCTCATGATGTAGAACTACGTGAGGGGACTCTGGCCTCAATGACCTAGTTCTAAGCGACGGCCAATGAAACAGTTAAATAGGAGTGACTGCTGAATAATTTTTAACAGAAACTACTTTTAATTTTAATAATGAGAAGGGGAATTTTCAGAAGCACCTACTAATGCTGAGTAAAGCTTCTTAGTACTGTAATGAACTAATATGGACAAGAGTAAAAAGTAATTTAAACTAAAATTTAATCTTTACACAGTATGTATAATACCAAAGCCTTCATATGGCATCAACGAAATTATTAGATTAAAAATATATTTATCTGAAAGCAATTTAATATAATGTATACTTATAGTGGGTGGTCAGATATTGTACCTGTTAGTAATATTAACCCACCACTAAAAATTCTCCTTACCAACCTTAACAGGACACATGACCATAACACAAGGCACAGATCACTCTTCTATGTTCCCTGCGTCCATCTCACACTATGCAAAAACTCAATGCACATTAAAGGCCCAAAAATTTGGAATTCATTACCTATGATTACCAAAGAAACCCTGTCTGTACATCAATTCAAAACTCTGATGAAAAACCACCTACTCACCCAAAACTAAATACACAATACTCAACATTACCTACAAAGTTAATAAATCTCTTTCCACTGCCTCAAAATAACATTATTCACTGTGTTACTCCCTTAGCCTCAAAACCCGTTACATAATTGCTCAAAGAACAAAAATTTCTCAAACTTAACCTAGTGCAAATGTTGAAACTTACATCTCATAAATGTATAAACCTGTTATAATTAATGCAACCTAATCTAACTCTAACATTACCAAATAAATAAATCCATTCTCATGTACTCTTATCCTCCTTGTAACTCATCTAATGACCATATAAACTGTTATTGCAACACAAATAATTTATTTGATTTGTTTCATCTGATTTAATAAATTGCATTATTACAAATAATAAATTATTATATTGATATATTATAAAACTGTAATGCTTCAGAACTGTAAAACTATTATGTTTCAAAATTGTTATGTTCAAATTATGTTCAAATTTCATTGCTTAAATACTCAACTATTGTAAATTTTTACTATAATTTTTACCATTTAGCTGTAAGCTAATTTTAAGTTTGCCCATAATGCTCTACATATAAGGGGCTTTTGGCATGTACACCCCATTCCTACAACTCCTTGTACATCTTTGTATCATGTCACAATAAACTATTATTATTATTATTATTATTATTATTATTATTATTATTATTATTATTATTATTATTATTATTATACGTATATAATTTTATTATTAGTTTTACTCCCAGAAAAGTCTGACTGAAATGGTTTGCATAATTATGGAATTTTCCATGTAAGAAACAAAACTTAATCCCCTTTGTAACGACTAATGTTCCTCTCTGGAAAATAAAAATTAGGCAGAAACCAGCATAGGCTGATGAGAGGAAATTTTGGGCATTTCCAAGAAAGAACTGAACAGTTAATCTACCTTTGTTACATTAATGTTACATACAGAAAACAAAAATATTATTATTATTATTATTATTATTATTGTCTAAGAAATACATCACTACTAACCTATTGCCACATGAATGTTCTTCACTGTAATCCAGACAAAATTCGATAGCAAAATGAAGAGCCAGCACACCATCTGCTTTCATTACATTGACATCACCCCCATGTTCCAGCAGCTTGTTCACTGCATCCTTCCAATTGCTCTGTACAGCAAGCATAAGTGCTGTGGTACCATCTTGCATTCTACAAAGATAATGTTACTAAATTATTGTACAGTATCCAAAATGTATTTCTGCTACACATCACTTATTCAGTCAAAAATTACAATATCCATTCATGATACTGCCTCCCATAGCCAATGTGTTTTAGATGCTATTTAGATTCTGGCACACTCTTAAGACTCTCAGGCAATGTCAGTCATAAAAAGTGAACAACATTTTGCAATCTGATGTAAATGAGATACTATTACTGAACATGAAGCTTGAATACAGATCTGCTTGGGTTTAGAGGAGAATATGTACCAGCGTGACCGAGGGGGTGACATTCCATATAGGTTCCCCAGACCCCCGAAAGGAGAAGGGTGTCTTTTGTTTCATCACCTTGTATGTGATTATCACGTCTCTTTGTGATGGTATTTTAAGATTTTTTAGTCTTTCATTGTACAGGTCGGCCATCAAAAATCCGGCATCATTGGGACCTGTAGTGTGCCAGATTATTGAGTTTGCCGGATTACAGAGTGGTTAGGTTAGAATACATTTAATAAAGTTAACCAACTTGACTTACACAAGAAAGTTCATTGAGCATCGGCAAAAATCTAACATTTCCTCTACTTTGAGCTCAATTTCAAGGTACAGTGGACCCCGGTGTTCGTCCTGCTCCTAACTCGTCCTTTTATGTAAGTGTATTTTTTTAAATGCTTTTGTAAGTGTATTTTTGGGGTCTAAAAGAACTAGTCTACTTTACATTATTCCTTATGGGAATAAATTCGTTTGGTAATAGCACTTGAACAGCATTCTGGAATGAAAAAATCACAAAAACCGGGGGTCCACTGTACTTTTCGTCGTGAAACCAATCAAAATTATATCTATTTCTGTAATATATCTTCCATTCTATCAAATAAGACCAACCATACAAACATAAAAACCATACAAAAATATACTGCTAATGGCTGAGAAGTGAACTCTGATATTTATCTTCCTATTTTTTTCATTTTTGGTGTACGTTAAGAAGCATCTTTCCATCATACATTGCCCAAGTTTCAATAAGATAGCCCAACAAACAACTGAGAGAAAAAAAATATTTACCAAAAATCATATATGACAAGCCCAAGTCAGGAACTGGAAATAAGTCTCTTTGACTTTTTTGGGTTATCCTCGGTTCTCTATATGTATATACGCTGCTATGTATGATAATCTATGTAACTGTATTTGTGTATACCTGAATAAACTTACTTCTATTGTCGACCAAGTACAAGAAACCGCCCATTCACCTATTTCAACTACCCAATCAAGTGGCCAGAAATCAGCAATTTGGCCAATTTCACACAAATTTCAAAAGTTGACAATTTCAAAATAGGGTCCAGAATAAACAGTGCAGAGATTCCTGGCACTAAAATAACATTTTCTCTGTTCATTAGTTACGTCTCCAGGCCCCTCTTATATTACTCTTGCTTACCATTTGGAATTTTTATTCACACAAAAAATGGAAGATTTACTGTTATGCAGACTACAGTGAACCCCCGGTGCTCGACGGCGTCGGAGCTCGGCCAAATCGGTGTTCAACGGGTTTTTTTTACAATATTTTTGGCTCGGTATTAGGCGGCCACTCGGAGTTGGGCGAGTTAGCTATCCGTCCCGGATGCGTATGCGTGGGGCCGTGGCCCAGCTGGGCGCCCAGGCACTCAGTGTGTTATTGTTTACAAGCGAGCGACCACTACCCACGCACCACCCACGTAATTCATACCATATATATTGTAATTATTCCAGTGTTTTTAGTGCTTGCAACTGCTAAATAAGCCACCATGGGCCCCAAGAAAGCTCCTAGTGCCAAGCCTGTGGTAAAGAATGTGCAGGAGGAAGCATCATGCGGAGTGTAGCAGGCATGCAGGGAGTGTAGCAAGGATGCAGGGAGTGTAGCAAGCATGCAGGGAGTGTAGCAAGGATGCAGGGAGTGTAGCAAGGATGCAGGGAGTGTAGCAGGCATGCAGGGAGTGTAGCAAGGATGCAGGGAGTGTAGCAAGGATGCAGGAGGTAGCAGGCATGCAGGGTGTAGCAAGGATGCAGGGAGTGTAGCAGGCATGCAGGGAGTGTAGCAAGGATGCAGGGAGTGTAGCAGGATGCAGGGAGTGTAGCAAGGATGCAGGGAGTGTAGCAGGGATGCAGGGAGTGTAGCAAGGATGCAGGGAGTGTAGCAAGGATGCAGGGAGTGTAGCAAGGATGCAGGGAGTGTAGCAAGGATGCAGGGAGTGTAGCAAGGATGCAGGGAGTGTAGAGGATGCGGGAGTGTAGAGGATGCAGGGAGTGTAGCAGGGATGCAGGGAGTGTAGCAGGGATGCAGGGAGTGTAGTAGGGATGCAGGGAGTGTAGCAGGGAGTGTATTAGGCATGCAGGGAGTGTAGCAAGGATGCAGGGAGTGTAGTAGGCATGCAGGGAGTGAAGCAGGGATGCAGATAGTGTAGCATTCATGCAGGGAGTGAAGCAGGGATGCAGAGAGTGTAGCATTCATGCAGGGAGTGTAGCATTCAAAGAAAAAAGCCAGTAACCCCAGAAAAGAACTTGCCACCTGCAGTGTTAATGGAAGGGGATTCCTCTTCCAAACACTAGCATACTACTCCATCTTCTCTCCTCCTCCCGTGTTGCACACATCAACAACTCTTCAATAAATGTAAGTGACATGTTATTGTACTATTATTTCTTAATTTTTCATAAAAATGTGTATAATTTAAGGTCAAAAAGTTCTAAAAAATATTTTATTTTAATACTTTTGGATGTCTGGAACGGATTAATTTTATTTCCATTATTTCTTATGGGGAAAATAGAATTGGAGTTCGACCAAACCGGTGGTCGACGGGCCTTCTGGGACGGATTACCGACGAGAACCGGGGGTCCACTGTACTTCATTATTGTAATACATGTAATTGTATAAATAATGTCAACCCATTCGTGACTGCACATTGGACTGGCCAGTCGGACATGTATTGGATGGTGACGTCATTTGTTTACTCTTGAACATTGCCAAAGAATCAAACATTTCTGCTACTTTGAGCTCAATTTCAAGGTACTCTTTGTCATGAAACCAATCAAAATCATATCTATTTCTGTAATATATCTTCCATTCTATCAAATGAGACCAAAAAATCGAGAATATAATGAAAACATACCGCTAAGGGGCAGCTAATGGCTGAGAAGTGAACTCTGTTATTTATCTTCCTATTTTTTTCATTTTTGGTGTACGTTAAGAAGCATCTTTCCATCATATATTGCCCTAGTTTCAATAAAATAGCCCAAAGAACAACTGAGAAAAAAAGTATTTACCAAAAATCATATATGGCAAGCCCAAGCCAGGTACTAGAAATAAGTAACTTTGTCTGACTTTTTTGGGTTATCCTAGGTTCTCTACACATATGCTGCTATGTATGATAATCTATGTAGAGTTAATAGCTTTTTTGTTTCAGTTTTATGGTGCATTACAAGTGTATATCACAGTTATCCCTATGCTACACTCCGTTCTCTCTAATATAAGCCACCAAGACAGGGATAGGAGGATGGTACTTGTATCCCATATCCTCTTCATACCTCCGTCGAGCCGCTCGGTATTATGCCAAATATTATTCATTCTGGAGTATTTACCATGTTTTTATGTAATTTATATTGTTTATGTCATATTAGATCAATTGTGATACTTAAATAAGCCGTAGTATTGATATTAGAGTAATAATAAAGCATATTTCCCTGCATCATGAGACTGAGCTCATGGTATTAAGTACTTAGTGAATAAGTCTTTAGAATAAGCTGCCCCTAATGCCATGGCATGCCAGTGGCTCTCCTTGCATTACAGTTTTATAATTGTAACTACCAATAACAATGTACACTTGTAACATGCATCGAAATAAAAATATTATATTATTATTATTAACTGACAGTGGCTTCAAAGCCACCTTATCTTTTATGGACAATGTACTGTGTATGTGCTTTACACAACAAGAAGTAGTATTTCTATGGCTAGGGCTAAAAGCAAGCAGGGTATAACAATAAATGGAGAAAAAGAAATTAGAATGCCTTATGCAGCAAGTAGCGCCACCAAACAGTACCAGCAGGTTGGTGTGGCGACCCTGGAAATTTGAAATTATGGGAGCCAAAATTAGTGCCGAATAAATGATGGAACCGGATGACTGATTGCCGGATTTGTGATGACAGACCTGTACTAAACTTATTTTTTTCTTTTAGGGCTGGAGCCACTTATTTTAACATTATCTCCAGATATTTTCTATCTTGTCTATACATTTTATAAGCACATACACCACATCACTAAATATTCCAAATTTTAGTCAAATAGATTTTTCAGTATTTCCCCATTTATATAACTTAGGGTTATTTTATAGTGTGCCAATGTAGCATATGAGTGTCCAAAATTTCACTTGTATGATCTTCCAGCAACATCTTTTGTCAATGATGGCATCTTGATCCATCTCTCTTTGCTTGATGCTTTTAAAATTTTATCACACAGACTAACATATAGTTTTCATGTAGCCTCTTATTGCTTTCTTCTATGCCCATTACATGACAATTAGCCAATATTCTAATTAAAAGAAATAAATGAATATGAATTATCTATATTGGATAAAGTGCCTGTATCAAAGAAGTAACCTGCAACTCAATGGTCAAACACTCAGTTCAGAACCAAAGAGACCCGGGTTCAATTCCTAAGCAGGGAGAGATATATGGGCAAGTCTTCTTATATCTGCTTCCCCTGTTAGCCTAGCAGTAAATGAGTACCCTGGATAGTATTTTAGGGGGTGGTAGTAGTATACAAGTGAGCTGGCTAGGCTTTGAAATAAACCGAGATAGGGTAAGAGCTCTTAACCTGTAAATTCAACTTTGTATAAAGTAAGTAGTGGTGAAAGACATAAAATGCAATCACTGGGACATGGCTACTGGAAATGTTTGTCCTGGAACCTTGGTAAAATCTGGAGTGACTAGGATTGACAGGTTTCCAACAAACATGTCCTAGTGATTGCATTGTGTCTTTTTCCATTACACAGATATACCTTTATATCCAATGTATTATGTATATAAAACAACCATTATATGTACAGTGAAAAGAATGAGAAGGAAAGCATACAAAGTACAGGAGAGATCTTGAGCTAATGAGTGAACTAACAGTTACACATACTGCATGAGCTAATACTAAAATATTAACTGAAAATTAAAAGCAGTAGGCATTTGAGATGCAAAAAATGGTGACCGAACAGAAGAATTTAGTGTAACAAAATTTTAGAATTAAGCAAATGGGAATACAGTGGAACCCCGAGTTTCAGCCACCTCCCAACTCGAACAATTATGTAAGTGTATTATTATAAGTGCTTTTGTAAGTGTATTTTGGGGGTCTGAAATGGACTAATCTAATTTACATTATTCTTTATGGGAACAAATTTGTTTGATAATGGCACTTGAACAGCCTCCTGGATCGAATTATGGCCAAAACTCGGGGTACCACTGTATATAGAATTGCTCCATTCTTTGCACATACATGTATGTAGAGTTACTAATTTTTTTTTTCAGTAAGTCGGCCATCTCCCACTGAGGCAGGGTGACCCAAAAAGAAAGAAAATCCCCAAAAAGAAAGAAAATCCCCAAAAAGAAAATACTTTCATCATCATTCAACATTTTCCCCTCACTCATACATAATCACGGTCTTTGCAGAGGAGCTCAGATACGACTGTTTAGAAGTCCCTCCAAACTGCAAAAAGGCACGATACTGTGACTGGAACAATACACAAATAACCCGCACATAGGAGAGAGGAGCTAATACTACTACTTCTTCCACTACCAGCCTTACCAATACCTCTACATACTTTTCTTCCCCTCTTGGTACCGTCCTTGTCCCTCCTGCTTACATATATTAGCTCCCTCTCTCTTTTATGTGCAGGTTATTTGCCTGCACATAAAAGAGAGAGGTCCAAGTCAGACCGAAGCATCATCGTAAGCTCCTCTCTCTCTTTTATGTGCAGGTTATTTGTCTATAATCTCTTTGGATTCAGATCTTCCACGTAATTCCTAAAATTATAAATGAAATAAATTACCTTGCATTGACATCACAGCCTCTTTTCAATAGCAGCTCAAGAACTGGGAAAGTATTACAATCTTTGTACTGGCGATATGTGAGTACATGTAGAGCTGTTCGTTCAGACTCATCAAACCTGTTGATCTCGGCACCATTTTCTAGAAGCAACTGCACAATCTCCAATAAGCCCTGAGTAATGAGCAAGTTATAAATGAGCTTTGAATAATGAGTTAGTTATTATTTCTTTATACTTTATATGCACATATCATCAACTAATATCCATGAATCGTCTTCCCACAAATATGAAGGTGAGGTATGTAGAGTGGTGAGAAATTTGTGGAAAGATAGTTATTAATGGAGGTAAAAGGGGAAAATACAGTGGACCCTCGCTATTCGAACACTCCAAAACTCACCCTTTTATGTAAGTTTATTATTGTAAGTGCTTTAATAAGTGTATTTTTGTGGGTCTGAAATTGACTAATCTAATTTACATCATTCCTTATGGGAATAAATTCGTTTGGTAACAGCACTTGAACAGCATTCTGGAATGAGGGTGAGTTTTAGAGTGTTCGAATAGCGAGGGTCCACTGTACACCAAAGGATAGGGATTCCAAAACTTTTATATAGGTGTGAGGCATGGTTTTTAAACTTTGCACCAAAGACAAGGTTGAAGGCAAACTAGAGGCCATGTTTGAGATCATTGTGTGCTGTAAATATTATGCAGAGAATAAGGAGCTTAGAAATATATAATAACCCTTTCAGGGTCCAAGCCGTAGATCTACGCATTGTCCACAAGGTCCAAACCGTAGATCTACGCCACGAGCTCAGCTCACTCAGATAAGCTGTGATCGGTAAATTTGGGCCTAGATATGAGAGAACGCATGTGTGGTAAGTGTGCACCATATAAAGTAAATCCTGAAGCACGCAGTGCATAATGAGAAAAAAACTGCGACTGGTATTTTTTATTAAAACAGCAACTTTGTGGTGTATTTTCATGTGGTTTTTACTGGTGTATTCACGGTTTCTTGGTCTCATTTGATAGAATGGAAGATATATTACAGAAATAAAGATGATTTTGATTGGTTTTAGTACTGAAAATAGCTTCTAATTGAGCTCAAAGTAGTGGAAATGTTTGATTTTTGCTGATTTTCAAGAGTAAACAAATCACATCACGCGACCAATACACGTCAACTGGTGGGTCTAATATACGTTTACAAATGCACTGATAGAGTTTATGCAATTATTACAATATTGCATAAGAGTAATTCATCTATTTTTTGGAGTGAATAAAAATTCTTTATGTAAATCAAAAATCAAAATGGAATTCATCTGTAAAGCCTGGAAACATAACTAATAAACAGTGGAAATGTTATTTTAGTGCCAGGAATGCCTGTATTGTTTATTCTGGATGCTGTTTTGAAATTGGAATATTCTGAACTTTGTGTGAAATTGGCGAAATTACCAATTTCTGATCACTTTATTGGCTACTTGAAAAAGTTGATTGGGAAGTTTCTTGTGCTCAATCAATAAAATAGAAGTAATACTAACGAAATAGCTAAGAATTTGGTCAACTGGAATAATGTATTTGGCCTAAAATAGGAGTCAAAGTAGGCAAAATCACCGAAATGTAAATATCACCGACACAGTCAAATTTGCGAGTGTAATTTCGTCAGTTTTCCACCAAATTTCGTACTTTTTGTTTTATTACCTTTAGAAAAAGATTCTCTATCATTTCATAAGAAAAAAAATAAAAAAATTTTTGAAAATTCTTGGACCCTGTGGACAATGCGTAGATCTACGGCTTGGACCCTGAAAGGGATAAAATAGATTAGGAGTATGAAAGGTAAAATTCAAAGATAAGGGGATGAGATAATTTGATTATCTGAAAGGATGGAACAAGAGTAGGAGGGGATGGAGGAAGAGCATAAAGGTTTTGAGTAGTAAGAGCTTGAGCATTCAGAAGGCATGTATGATATGTTACATCGAAGTGGAGGAAAGTCGCTTTGGGATTTAACATTCTATTAGTGAGCGAGCAGAGTAATATTTTATATTGGATTCAAGGAAACCTGTTAGCTGGATTCAAGTCCTAGGGATGGGAAGTATAGATCTTGCACTCTGAAGAATGGGTCAAGATGCTGCAGTTCAGAGGCTCATTGGAATTGTGATGTCTGCACTTTTCTGGCAAGATATCTACTGAATGAATAATGGTAAATGCATCTCCTTCATTAAGTTACCTTACATTCATAGGAGATAGCTGATGTCATAAAAATAATGAAATTGGAATTTGCATTTTAATTCCATAAAAAAATATAAGTGAAAATTTTGTAGACAATTGAACTAAACTATTCAGAGTACTGTATGTATAAGACAAAACAGCAGCACTATACACAGGAATTACAAACCTTTGCAGCAGCAACATGAAGTGGCATCCCAGACTCATAGTCTTCCCGATTAGGATCAGCTCCAGCATCCAGCAAATACCTAACAGTTTCCAAATTCTTGTTTGCCACAGCTGAAGTATACATGTAATACAATGAAAGTAAAAGTGCAAAAATATGAAATATTTCTCAAGAGGACCCATTATGTTCTTCTTTTTCACTATATACCTCTCATAAAGTAATGTAAACAACTATAAACCAATACTAACATGAATAAAATGCAATACACGTTTCCCGTTGCCTTATGAAGTAAAGTTTTGCTTTATGAGAGTTTGCTATTATGCCTTCACCACACTTTTACAAGTAACTCACCATGTGTGGCATAAATTCGCTCTTATACGATTACCTGAGCCCAGCACCACTTGATATTTTAATCTACCTAAATATCACTCTAAACAAGTTTATTTTGACATTTATAAGAAAAGTAAAGAAAATAGATTTGAGCATGGGAAATCCATATTTTTGAACAAAATCCTACAGATTCTTTCCAGTTTAAGTGTTTTGTGCCATTCCAAAAGAAAGTGGATACCTGGCTGGATGAAGCTATTCTACACTGACACCAAGTTGGGACTAGGGGTGGTGGGAGGGAGAGCTTTAATCAAGACAAACACAAGTTGGTTGGCTGGTAGAGGGTGGGAGGGAGGAAAGGTTAAAGGGAAGAGAATTATGACTGAATTTTGCATGTAGTTTCTTTTTAAGCATTTGCATTTATTTTAGATACACAGCCATTTGGTGCCTATCTGGTATGCTCATATTTTTTTTGGTAAAGCAATGTGGAATTTTTTCAATTTTGTAATGTGTAAACTACAGGGATTATGACTGAATTTTGGATTATATATTCTTTTTTTTGCATATGACCATTTGGTGCATGTGCACTAAGCTCATATTTTTTGGGTAAACATTAGTCAAGAAATGTGCAATTTACAAATTGTATCAGAATAAAGCTCCATACTTTACTTATTATACTGGGCTAATTTTATTGATTTTGCTTTATGCACCATGTATCTATCACATACAGTGTAACCTTGGTTTTCGTGATTAATCCGTCCAAAAAAGTCTGACGATAAACTGAATCGTACAAAAACGGAAGCAATATTTCCCATACAAAATAATGTAAATCCAATTATACTCTGTTCCAGACACCCAAAAATATTAACAAAACAATACATTTTATAGAGAATAACTATAGTTTTACTTACAAACTAGGGCATACGAAAACCAAGGTTCCACTGTACAGAGAACAACATCTATTCAAAGCTGTAAAAAAGAATGACAAAAAGCAGACACAATAGTTATCATATGACAAAAAATCCAAATGTAAGTGCTCCTGTCAGACATACAGATATAATCATGATCAAGGAAATACAGATAATCTTTCCAATCCATCTGTTTGAAATCAAGCTTGCATATTTGTTATCTTGCTAACAAATGCTTTATAAATCCTACCTTTAGGTAGTGGCAAAGCCCAATTATCACCACACATCATGTTTGGGTCAGCACCAGCACTAAGCAAAAGCTTCACCACTTCACTATGGCTTGACTGTGGCAAACAAGCCAACTGCAGAGCAGTTGTGCTTTCATGTGTCAGAGCATCAACATCAACATCATCTGAAAAAAATCTGAATTCATTATACAGTATTTTCTGTACACTTTCATTTTTTTATTATTTTTTTTAGTCCTATATGTGTAACAAACAAGTCTGCTGCTTGTAGCTTTGTCATTCTAAATCATACGTAATGACAGGACAGGTAAACATAAATATGCTGACTAATAGTTAGATAACACTTAATATTTTTAATTGAAGATCTGGTTTGAAGAAGCAGAATTGTGAAGACTATAATAAATAAGATAAAAAAATTATTATGACATACTCTTTTATGTCAATGAAATATCACTGAAGAACAATAATAGTACAGCACAGTACTATAAAGAAAAAGACTCCATAGATTTCAGGCCCATTTACTTTAGCTAAATATCCACATAAGTGTGAGAAATAAATGCTTACCTGCCAACAATAAGAAGCGAACACACTCTACATGACCGCCTGCTGCTGCCTCATGCAATGGACGCCATCCTCGGTTGTCATGTCCATTAGTTGGATGGCCAGTCTGCAGCAGCTCCTAAAAAATTAATATATTATCATTGTATTGCTTCACATTCAGAGCCATCAACCAGAGATTTAAATACGTATAGGGGAAAGTCTGGCTGGTCGAATGTGAGGACCAGTGAATCAGTGTTCACTAAACTACCATCCACTTTCCTCTTAATCATCCAAACTATAGCCTCCCCAGTACTAAGAAGCCTAGTGCCCTCCTCACTCTCATGCTTGAGCAACTAATAGGAAACTATACCGTGATACTGATTCAAATAACCAGTAGCAAATACATTCTTCAGCGGGTCACCACGACACAAGAGGAGGTCACAAACTGCAGAGGGCCAGTAGTCCTTATCACCACATTGTCCTTTGAGTTAGCAGAGGTTAAACCACACGAATTCCCAACATTGCACCTCTAGCTGCTACTTCACACCTATCAGTTTATAGCCTGACCAAAGTCGAACTATGACATGTGGGCACGTGGCCCTCACTGAATTCCCGCTTAATAGACTTTGAATGGTAAAGCGAAGTATCCTCCTATGCACCAATATAAAGGGGCCAACCACTCATGACTGAGCCACTAAATTGGGTAACACTCATATCAGCAAAGTTCTAGTCAACATGCACAACAAAATCACAACTGTAAAGTTTATTATGCTGTGAGGAAAGAACCCTCCCAAATCTGCTCAAATGAAAAATAACATGAGCATTCTTATCCACGCTGCAAAAATAAACAAAGCCTAGCACTGGGATGTGTACTGAGTCAATGTCAGAAATGGGAGCGATATTAGGGCCAGGGCCAGCAACAGAAACTTGGCTCTAGGTAGATGCCAACTTGCCATAAACCATGTTCTCCCAATGGGTTGTCAGAAATCGCTTTCACAGGGATACTAGGGGAGGGAGGTGTCATGACTGACATAAGGTTTTCTTCTGGACTACAATATTTTCCTGTTTTGTGATATGAAACAGAAAGAGAACAGAGCAAAATGAGGAAAGATACTACCAGATGACTATTAAAAAGAAGCCACTGCTTCACCACTAGTCCTCACACTTCATACCAATATGACAAACAATTCCAACTCTCTCTCAGGAATCTCCTTTACTCTGCCATGGCACAGCTTTAAGATAGTGCACTCATAACTACAAAGCAAGGCTAAGCAATACAGCTTATATAGACAGAGTGCCAGAGACACAAGCAGCATTTGACTAGTAATAGACAAGGGCGAACAGGCAAGAATACTAAGAGTTGCACTCCTTCAGTCGCTTCCTTGGAACCCAGGGTGACATCAGGTAATACTTCTACCACCAGATGAACCACCTAATGTCACATCATGTGGTCCTGAAAGTCCACCAGACAATCCAATCCCTTTTAGGCAGTGCTGACCATAAGATTTTGTTTGGATTTTTAACCCTGGAGGGTTAGCCACTCAGGATAACCCAAGAAAGGCAGTGTGCCATCAAGGAACTGTCTGTCATATTTCCACTGGGGTCTTCAATCTTGTCCCCCAGGATGAGACCCACACACGTCGATTGACACCCAAGTACCTACTCGCTTACTAGGTGAATGGGGACAACAGGTATATGGAAACACGCCCAATGTTTCCACCCTTGCATCCCCTCTTCCCCCCCGAGCAAAATTATGAAAGGGAGAAAAATATCAGCAATTTAATCCAAACCAGGGAGGGGATTCATTAAAGCGTGGTTGATCCAACACTTATTTTTGCTCAACCTGGCAAGCAATCTGTATAAATTACTAAATGTAAAAAGATAAACATTGTTTCTTCTTTTTCGGGTCACCCTGCCTCGGTGGGAGACAGCCGTTGTGCTGACAAAAGAAAAAATCTTCCTCGAGTTCCTGGTCAGCCTGGCTGTGGTTCTTACATTGGACAGCCAGGTACTGTACTAAACAAACATGGCTCAACCAGTGTCTCTGCTTTCTAAAGAGCTTATTATTGGGGAGCCAAGTTGATGAGACCTTGACATACCAGGTCTACCTGGAGTCTACCTGGAGAGAATTCCAGGGGTCAACGCCCCCGCGGCCCGGTCTGTGACCAGGCCTCCTGTTGGACCAGAGCCTGATCAACCAGGCTGTCTGGTCAGGGGCAGGGCTGCTGGGGGCGTTGACCCCTGAGAACATCACGTTGCTCGTCGCCGAAATCCGCCGAGGAGCAACGTTTAATTATTACCATAAACTGTGTATAATATAAACTAGGCTAATCCAAAAAGTTCAAGAACTGCGACTTGTATCAACAGAGGTCGTAGTGTCTGTTTTATTGTCTTCACCTTAAGTAATTTGGCATCTCCAAGACGAGCAGCGAGGCCCACAGACGTGTTAGTGTCGTCATACGCCTCACTGAAATCCATTTTACGTTAATCACTTGTACACTGTAAGTCACTGAGGTCACAACAGTGAGAATGACAGCAAACTGTGATACCAGCATCAAATCTGTTTTTGAGAAACTGTTGGGTAGAAAGGTTGTCATGTCCCAGTGACCGTGTGAACCCTTCCTCCGGATACAATCTCACACAGTACTGTACAGTAAAGTAAATTTTATTTCATTGCAATTTTACATAGATATTGGTAGTTACAATCATAAACTGAAGTGCAAGGAGAGCCACTGACATGCCATGGCATTAGGGGCAGCTTAATCTGATGACTTATAGACTATGTACATAATAGTAGAGAAATTGATTGAGTTTATTCTAGTTATATATTTGATTTCAAATTACAATATGATGATATTATACTGTTAAAATTACAATATGATGATGTTACATTGTAACAAGTGTTTAGGAAGATGGTAATATAAAATTGAGATCATCTTAAGGAAAATAACATTTAGCATTTTTTAAAGTAATTTATAGTATGAGTATTTAGTTTAGGGTGAGTAGGTGGTAACATAATAGTAACATATTAGTAAAAATTTAAATTATCTTATAGGAAAATAATATTGAGCATTTTTTAAAGTAGTTTACAGTATGAGTATTTAGTTTAGGGTGAGTAGGTGGTCTTTGAGAAGAGTCTTAAATTGATTTTCAGACAAGGTTATCTTAGTATTTACTGGTAATGAATTCCAAATTCTGGGGCCCTTTATGTGCATAGAATTTTTACATAGGTTGATATGGACTCGGGGTATATCAAAAAGTGATCTGTGTCTTATGTTGTGGTCATGGGTCCTATTAAAGTTGGTGAAGAGAATTTTGAGAGGAGGGTTTATTTTAGAGTGTAGATTTTTATGTATGTAGTAGGCACAAGAATAAGTATGAATGTTCTTTACGGTGAGTAGTTTTAGGCTTTTGAATATTGGTGGAGTATGCTGTCTGTTAGTTTGATTTAGTTTGATATCTTTATTATGCACCCCATACCCATCCTGTGGGCGGTAGTCAAAAGATTACAGAGGTACATAATGGGTCCAGGGACTGGACCCCAAAATTTTGATAGCTGAGAAAGTTACAAAGGTAATGAACTCACAAGTTACAAAGGTAATGAACTCACAAGTTACAAAGGTAATGAACTCACAAGTTACAAAGGTAATGAACTCACAAGTTACAAAGGTAATGAACTCACAAGTTACAATGGTATTGAACTCACAAGTTACAAAGGTAATGAACTCACAAGTCACAAAGGTAATGAACTCACAAGCTACAAAGGTAATGAACTCACAAGTTACAAAGGTAATGAAACATGTAAGTAAATTTACTTACTTACGTTTATACATGGTTACAATCATGAACAAATTATAAAGTAATGAACAATTCATTAGTCTACACCCGGTCACAACTGTAATGAGTTCTTGGTGCAAATTTTAATTGTTGGGTCACACACACACATACATACACACATACATATATATACACACATATACACACACATACACATACACACACACATACACACATATATACATACACACACACACCCACGCTAGAGAAAGTGCAAAGGTTTGCGACAAGGTTAGTTCCACAACTCAGGGGTCTGTCTTATGAAGAAAGATTGAGGGAAATAGGACTAACAACACTGGAGGAAAGAAGGGTCAGAGGAGACATGATAACGACATACAAAATACTGCGGGGAATTGACAAGGTAGACAGTGACAGAATGTTTCAGAGAGGGAACACAGAAACAAGGGGACACAACTGGAAGCTGAAGACTCAGATGAGTCAAAGGGATGTCAGGAAGCATTTCTTCAGCCACAGAGTAGTCAGGAAGTGGAATAGTCTAGAGAAAGATATAGTGGAGGCAGGAACCATACATAGTTTTAAGACAAGGTATGATAAAGCTCATGGAGCAGGGAGAGCAGAGACCCAGTAGCAGACAGCGAAGAGGCGGGGCCAGGAGCTGAGTCTCGACCCCTGCAACCACAATTAGGTGAGTACAATTAGGTGAGTACACGCACATACAACAGGCCCAGTTTTCAATCGACATGTGCATAGGACAAAATGGTAATTAATACACATACATACACACACACCCCCTACCCGGTCTAGTGGGTAAGCTTCACACGGAGCGGGTTCACCTGGCGAACATTCAGTGTTCACATCACACACACACACACATACATACAACAGGCCTAGTGTCTAATTGACATGTGCCTGACAAATGTAACTAACTAACACACACACACACACACACACACACACACGGCAATGCTTTATTTACAGGGAGCAAAGTCAGGGTATATTTCCAGAATGGTCTGTAATATACCACTGTGGATAAAATACTTTGACATATCTTGAACATTTCTGAATGAGTTGTCTCTGAATTCATTAATTTTATCGCACTCCAGTACATAATGACGCAGGGTGTGACAATAATCCAACTGGCAAAGTTTACATCTTGTTTGGTCTACATCTGGTGGTGGTGCTTTAACCTGCCAAAGATACTTGTAACCCAGCCGGAGGCGGGCGGTAGTGACATCCAAGAGTCTGCTTATTTTGTTGGATGCACCATAGACATGTGGCTCCTCCTGCATGATAGAATGATGATAGATGGACTGACTGGTGTCAATCTCCCTAAGTCTTAAGTCAATAAAATTCAGTTGAAGTTCTTTTCGTATTATTGTTCTCAAACTGCTAACTGACAAGCCAAGATTGTAATCTACCCTATCTTTGAAAGCATAAAACTTAGCCAATTTATCAGTTCTATCATGCATCTGAAGACCAATGTGAGATGGAATCCACAGCATGTGCACTCTGACTTTACTATCCACAATCCTACCATACCTGTGGTATGGTAGGATTGTGGATAGGCACTCTCCCAGCTTTCTTCCCGTTCTTCTGGGGAGGATAACATACCTTATTCATTCTTACTGCATCTACCCCCCTCTAGTACAGATGCCATGCTGGAGGTTTTCAATGCCAGCTGGTCTCAAGGAGTTTTCCTCGATGCGTGGAAGCACTCTCTCCTGGTTCCGATTCTGAAGCCAGGCAAAGATGATACCCAACCAGACTCTTACCGACCCATTGCTTTACTGCCCTGCTTGGGTAAAGTGTTGGAAAGACTGGTGGCCACCCGTCTCTCGTGATGGACTGAGGAACATGGCCTCTTACCTGAAAACCAGAGTGGCTTCCGTGAGGGTCGATCCACCCTCGACTCTTTGCTTCAATTTGTGCAGTTAGTGCATACTTCATTTGAAAGCCGGGAGTTCCTTCTGGCTGCCTTTTTGGATCTGCGTGGAGCATTTGATTCTGCATCCCACACGGCGATACTTTTTAAGCTAGCGCGCATGGGGTTGGCAGGAGCCCCCCTCCGTTGGATGCACAACTTTTTACAAGGGTGAACCTTCCGGGTTGCAGTAGGTGGCACGATGTCCTCACCCCGTCCTATATACTGGGGAGTGCCCCAGGGATCCGTTCTTAGTCCACTCCTTTTTTCTGTATTAATGTCGGATCTCCCTTCCATACAGGGCGTGCATACCCTGGTGTATGCGTATGATGTGGCCCTTATGTACAGTGGCACTACTTTGTTAGCTGCACAGGAAAACCTTCAACATGCCCTACAGTGCATAACTTCATGGGCTGCCACCTGGGGTTTGGAGGTTAGTGTCGCCAAGTCCCGGCTCTTATGTTTTACTAGACGATGCCTCTCTACTCTTCCATCTGTTTCATTGGGTCAGACACCAATCCCGTTGGTCTCTTCTCATAGATGGTTGGGTGTCACTTTGGATGCACCACTCTTGACATGGAGGAAACACATAATAGCCCTCCACCTAACCAATATACCACTGTGGATAAAATACTTTGACATATCTTGAACATTTCTGAGTGAGTAGTCTCTGAATTCATTAATTTTATCGCACTCCAGTACATAATGACGCAGGGTGTGACAATAATCCAACTGGCAAAGTTTACATCTTGTTTGGTCTACATCTGGTGGTGGTGATTTAACCTGCCAAAGATACTTGTAACCCAGCCGGAGGCGGGCGGTAGTGACATCCAAGAGTCTGCTTATTTTGTTGGATGCACCATAGACATGTGGCTCCTCCTGCATGATAGAGTGATGATAGATGGACTGACTGGTGTCAATCTCCCTGAGTCTTAAGTCAATAAAATTCAGTTGAAGTTCTTTTCGTATTATTGTTCTCAAACTGCTAACTGACAAGCCAAGATTGTAATCTATCCCCTCTTTGAAAGCATAAAACTTAGCCAATTTATCAGTTCTATCATGCATCTGAAGACCAATGTGAGATGGAATCCACAGCATGTGCACTCTGACTCTACTATCCAGAATCCTACCAGTTTTGTCTGAAGGGTAGAGGCCCAGTTATTGATGCGTGCTCCAATTTCTTTAAGAGAGCCATCACTCTGTATGACAACAGCAGCACTACCAGCTGCACCAGTGGATTGGTGAACAGAACCATCAACGTAAATAATTTGTGAGAGAGTGTGCTGTTTGGCTAAATTATCAATACAGTTTAAGGCATCATGTTTGGCTTCAAGGCGAAGCTTTGGTTGTGATTTAAGAAGTAGTTTGGGGGGAAATGGAGGGATGGTAGTTTGGAATGGGGTAATATTCCATGGAGCAGAGAAGTGCCGCTGTTGCCTTACTTGCCACAGATCATGTATCTGATTCATGCGGAGGTAGGTTCCAGTTTTTTCGATCCATCTGGAGGGATGTTCACCAGTGCTGAGGAAAGTTTGGGGGGCTTCTGTGCTTGGGTTTGAATGGGCTTGCCTGAGCATATTAACCCCAGTTAGGATATTTCTTTCAGTAACACGATCTCTGATGCTTGGAATATCAAGTTCTTTCTGCATATTTAAAATTTTGGCAGTACGAGGGCATCCTAAAATGATCCTCATTGCTTCGTTCTGCAGTTTTTCCAAGCTTCCAGTCAGACACAAGAGCAAGTAGTGGGCAGCATAATCAACTAATGTTCTAATATAAGCAAGATACATCATTTTTACAATTTTAACATTAGCACCATACCTGGGGTGAAACCCTGCCACAACTCTAAGTGCTCTCAACCTTCCTTTGTATTGAAGACAAAGTCTCGTTACAACAGGTCCAAGTAGTGGGACCTCAAAGCCTAGATACCTGTATCTGTTTACATATTCTAGAAAAGACCCATCATGCAACTGGATCTGGCGAACTGTGCCTCTCTGTCGAGGAGGACGCCTATTGAGTATCTTTGTTTTATCAGTAAAGATTATCAACCCCAGGTCCTGACACGAGGCTAGTACATGGTTAAGGATGTTTTGGGTGTTGGAGTATCTGGGTGTTAGTCGACTGGTGTGAGTCGCATCCTGGAACACTGACCTAATTTGCCCGAAATGCTCAGCATAACAAGGGGCTTTCTATGTACTAGTAGTATGTAGTAAAATAAAGATATTATTATATTATTATATTATAACATCATTCCACTTTGGTCGAGGTTCCTTCTCCGAGCGTTGGACGGCAGGGCTTGATACAGCGTATGCTGTCAGTGGCCCTATAAAACCCCAACAATAACAACAACAACAACATTAATTAATCAGTGCGTATGCTGTCAGTGGCCCTATAAAACCCCAACAACAACATTAATTAATCAGTGCGTATGCTGTCAGTGGCCCTATAAAACCCCAACAACAACAACAATTAATCAGTGTAAACACTAGACTTCAAAACATTTACAGTACACACCGTGGTACTTGTTATTAATTAAAAGAAGTAGTAGTAGAGAGATTATGGCCGCAAGTGTCCTTCACGCCCTAATTGAAGTGTCGGAGCATTTTCAGGAGTTAATGAGACTGGTAATTATCATAAATAAGATTACAAGCTCAGTGTATATGCTGTTTCATTGGAATTTAGTAGTGTTTAACGTCCTAAAAGTTATAATAAAGATAATAATAAGATAAAGAGAGCATAAATGAAGGCGGGAGCCTTGATGTCAGTGAAGGGCTCTTCATCCAAGTAATTTGACTTAACCTTTTCCTTGGCTCGAACCTTTCATTTCCATAGGTGCTGTATGACCCTTATTGGTTTACTACTCCCTCATAAATGTAATGATAATTGGTAGAGAAAAAGTCAGTCAGTAAGTAATAAATATATAAACACAAACAAACAAATAATCAAAATTGTCAAATCAATAATTATACAGGTTAGAATAAAAATAAGTTATGCAAGATTAGTCACTAGTAACATGGTTGTCAGACATCTAGATAGATTAAAGCCCAAATAAGTCACCAGGCCCTGATAAGGTACCAGTTGTTTTCAAGCATTCTAAAGGAATGTAAAGAGGAACTTAGCAAACCATTAGCTAGTCTCTTCAACAGATCATTACAAATTAATATTGTGCTGGTAAGTAAAAAATAACTAATGTGATGCCTAGTTTCAAAGTAAGAGATAGGTTCTTAGCTTCATATTATAGACTAATCAGCCTAACCTCAGTTGTAGGAAAGTTGATGGAATCAGTAATTGCTGATGCTAAGCTGCCTTGAAAGATATAATATAATGAGTTAAACTCAGCATGGTTTTACAAAGGGTCATTTTTGCCTTTTGAATTGATTAACCTTTTTTTTTTTTGCTAAGTTATTTAAGGTTACCATGATAAAAAATATGATACAGTTGAACCTCGGTTTTCGTATGCCCTAGTTTTTATGTAAAACTATAGTTATTCTCTATAAAATGTATTTTTGTTAATATTTTTGGGTGTCTGAAACGGAGTAATTGGATTTACATTATTTCTTATGGGAAATATTGCTTCCGTTTTCGTACGATTCGGTTTATCGTCAGACTTTTTTGAACGGATTAATCATGAAAACTGAGGTTCCACTGTATTGTGTATCTGGACTGTGGTAAGACCTTTAATAGATTTACACAGAGGAGACTAATGAAGATAATAGTTTCACATGGTATAGGAAGAGAAATTATCTCCTGGATTGAGACATGGCTGACCAATAGGCAACAGAGAGTTTGCATAAATGGGGAGAATTCAGATTGGAGACCATTATAAGTGGTACACCACAGGAGTCATTACTGGAACCCTTGTTCACAATCTACATAAATGACAAGTGAGGGAATAAAAAGAGATTAATTTTGTGTGCCTCTTTTTCTTGTTAAGGAAGATTAACTATGCCCAGTCATATTTTCTTCATCTCTAGATTTTCATCCTTTTGGGATGATTCTGGGAAGAAGGGTTATCTGACCCCAAAAGGCAAAGAATACTATACCTACCTTTGATGAGGAAAATGTTTACTATGTAGCAGTGGGTTCACTGAGCCCCAGAAATTACCCTGTAACTTTTCTTTGCACTTAAGTTCATCTGCCATCATGTGATTAACAGGTCAGAACTTGTATCTGGGTGTACTGGCATAGTTAATGGTATCCAAGGTTTGCCTAGGGAAAATTTTGTGCAGTATTAACAAATGTTTATTTACTGCTGGTAATGAGCCAGGCAGGAGTAAACTCTGGTGATCAGTGGGAAACAGGATTTGTAACACTAGATGGCTGTCATGTAATTTATGGAAAAGATAGTATTTTCTGTGGGCCACTGGACCTATTACAGCATGAAAAGTTGTTGTTATTTGACAAAAATATAGTTCATGATAGCTTTTCTATTATATCATGGTAGAGGAACTTTCAAAAGTGAACTTGCCATCAAAGATCGAGTTGTAATTATAATTGTCATTCTGTACTGTATTTAAGATAATATTTTTCCTGCCATTATGTTTAGTCATGGTCAGTTTTATCAGATACTATTGTTGGGTTTTATAAGCTGCAAGTTGACCTGTGCAGTGAACTGTACCAGTATTGTTTTGCGCTAAAGAGTGTAGTCGTCATCTTGATGTGGCAAACAATCTTAGTTACTTGTCAGTCTTCTGGACCAAAAATAGGTAATGCATTCAATAGTTACTATTCAAGAGACTTCTTAAACAAGATTTTCAAAAGTCTACAATGAGACCTTATTTCAGGCTGCAGCAGATGGTGTGATTGAATCATGGGGTTTAGAAATTATACTTCAAAATGTAAATTTGTCATTTCATGAAGATGACAACTTCCAAGGTCACCTTCTATTTGGTCTTCACTCACTGCTCCTCCTCTTGGTGAGGGTAAGTTGCTTTATGTCATACATATTTTATGTGATATTCTAAACTAGGTAAGAAAAGTAACTGCACATCTTTATTTCTAAATCTTAAACAATCATGAAAGTTATTCTTTACAATATTTTCTCTGAACATTCGAGTATTATAATATCATATGTCATAATCTACTCAAAACATATTTATGCAAGCTCTTAGTTAATGATAGTTTAAAAATAACATTATAGTGTTTGTCACTCAAAAAAAGCAGCATATAATGACCTCAACTTTCATAAACATTACATAATTGTTTGCTACCTGAAACCTCTATAAATATTAATCTAGCTATGTTATTGTCTGGCTGTATATAAGATACAAGCTGTTGATAAATGCTTGATATTCTGTACAATTTACATGAGAATTACAGTAGTTATTCATATTACGTATATAACTTCTTTGTTCATAATGTTTGTTAGTATTTACTCTACATCAGATGACAACATTTAGGTACTTGCATGTATCACTGCTATTTTCTGGACTTCTCTAAGATGAATCATGACTGACTAGCTAAAGTCTCTGATGTAAACATTCCTCCATATCATCAAACCTTTTCCTTACGTAATCCTCAGATTTCCTTTTTTAAAATATTCCTTCCTTATTTGACTAGACTTTTTTTACTTGTAATCAAGCCTTCTCAAGCTGTTTTGCCAATTCCATTGTTCAAAACATCTGTTATAACTTATTTGCAAATATAAGCTTAACTATCCCACTACGTATTTATTGTTCAATCTAATCATCATCACTCGGTCCCTCTAGTAGTTCAACAGCCTGAATGTTAGAACTGCAATAATTTTAAGCTAATCACAGAAACAAGTATTTCCTCTTTTTTTTTTTTAATACACCGGCCATCTCCCACCAAGGCAGGGTGACCCGAAAAAGAAGAAACACTTTCATAAAGTTTTTCTTCTGTTTACATTTAGTAATTTATACAGGAGAAGGGGTTACTAGCCTTTTGCTTCCCACATATTAGTCACCTCTTACGACACACATGGCTTATGGAGGAAGGATTCTTCTCCACTTCATTATGCAGAACCATCTGAAATACGTAATGAAAATTGTAATGCAATCAAGTATTTCCTCATACCCTATGCATTTCTTGGTTCTTCCAAATATTTAGTGTATATACAGTAACTAGGGCATATTATTTGAAGACATATTGCCTCTCTAATTTCAGAAATTGGAAGACTTAGGCCATGATCTCTACACAGATGCTTGTGGTTGTGGTTGGGATACTTCACAACTACCAGAGTCTCAGCACACTGATATCCATAGATACACTTCAGGAACTGTTGTTCGATGGGTGCAGGGGGAGTGCTATGTGCTACTTGCATCAACTGAAGCAGAAACTCAGGTGTACCAGGATGGGGAACATGAAGATCAACCCAAAGATGAATGTGAAGGAAAGCCAGAAAGTATTACAGAGAGTAATAATAAGGAAAATTGCCCACAAGAGCATGCCAATGAGGACACTTACCTAAAGGACAGTTACCAAGGACAGGAAGAGAGTGAAGACAATCACTTAAGGGATAGTGGTGAGGAACCAGATCCACCACATACTTATGCAACAGACTGTGATGCATTAGATGAAGACGACGATCACGGAGAGGATGTTGATTTATGCCAAGAAAATGAAGAAACTGATCCTTGTCATAGTTCTACACCAGCCTCAAGTGAAACTGGAGATTTTATAAAAGTAGTAGATAATGAATTAATTAGTACTCATACAAGGTTGAACTCTGATTCCAATAAATTACCAAGTGTCTGGTCTGGTTGCCAGATCCACTCATGTTCTGCGAAAGGTGAGAAGTATAATCTAAATAAGTGGAAAAAATTGCATAAAAGATTCTCAAAAAAGTCTGTAAACACAATAGCATCAATTGATTGCGAAGAAGAGCCAAAGTTATCTTCCATTCAGAGTTGTGATCAAGAGTGTGTGGGAGATGACTGTGAGATGGAGGACCAGGCTGAGTCTTATGCCATTAAGCAGGAAATGGAGAATGTTGAAGATCTTGGGAAAGGTGTTTGTAATGGTTTTGTAAAAAAATACTCATTGAAAAGGAAAGTGGATGCGGATGAAAATTATATAAATGGAAAGAGTCGAGGAATAACTAATGAGGACAAGTTGTATACAGTTAGAAATTATTCAAACCCTGTGGACATAGACATAAACCGTGCAGACAAGGAAAGTGAGTCAGAAGATAGTAGAGATGGAAGTGACAATAGAACCACTAACGAATACCTGAGTAGTGAAGAGGCACAAGGTAGCGAATATGATCGAAGTGATGGGGAAGTAAGAATTGAAGCTGAGAGGAGTGATGAAGATATAGAGAATGAAGACCATGGATGCCACGATGAAGATACAAGGGAAAACAGTAAGAGTGAAGAAGAGAAAAGCCCATCAGATATTCAACCATTAAGTCCAGTGAAGCCATCTGAGCCCAGTAGCTCCTTTGTGGATGGAAGTGTGTCAGCTGTAGGAGCTGTTATGAGTGAGGATAGCATTGATGGGGACAACAGCTGTACCCTTATTATTCATGAAGAGGATACTAGAGAGGGTATCTCTAGGGAGGAAACGAGTGATGGGATGTCTAGTCCCAATGTGATGCAGGATGCTGAACCTTGTAAGCTAGAGACTGATAAGGAGGCAAGAATCACTCCAGAGATATTTGGAGCAGACAAAGTGAACAGAGCTCCAAAAGAAGAAGAGCAGAAAAGTTTAGAGGCATTAGAACTTCCATTAGGTTGCTGCTCATTAGTTAAAGACAAAAAGTGTAATTCTGAATCCTTTGGTTTACAGAATCAAAGTAGTTTATGTGATAATAATACTGAAATGGAGAAGATTTCCAGTGAGCAAAGTTATGATGACGACCAGCACAATGAATATGATGATGATGTTGATGATGATGATGAGAGTGATGATGATGACTCCAGCTCAGTTACCTCCAGTAGCTCTTCTTCTTCTTCATCCTCTTCCAGTAGTGACGATGATGATAGAATAAGTTTTAAGCAAAGAGGTAAGTTGAGAGCACAGTTGCTATCTTTTTTAATATGTGCAGAAAATTGAGCATGATAAAGTATCATGTAGTTACATAGAGGTTCATTTAGTCTCATAATGGGTTATGTAGTCACAGTGGATTATGTAATCACATAGAGGGCCATGTAGTCACAAGTGATCATATAGTCCTGGGTCAGCATGCATAAGTAGAACTTATGCATGGGTAGTAAATCAGTAATAATTTTTCTTTTGGGGGATGAGAGTGCAGGGGAAAAATAATAAATATTTGAAATTGTGATTATAGTAACAACAACTTCTCTAGAGGTGATTAGAAATTAAATTTTGTAATTTGAAAAACTTTTTGTACTTTATCCCCCCCCTCTTTCTCTCTCTCTCTCTCTCTCTCTCTCTCTCTCTCTCTCTCTCTCTCTCTCTCTCTCTCTCTCTCTCTCTCTCTCTCTCTCTCTCTCTCTCTCTCATGTGGTGTTGGAGGTTTCCAGTAACAAATATATTTTAGGGATATATTTTGCATTTACTGATGTTTGAATATGATGATAAAAGGATACAGTAGTTAGCCACAGTGGTGTATTGTTGCTACCAAGAAGACCTGCTCATTATTTAAATCACAGAAAGTGCAGAGAATCTCACTCTGAGAGTTTCCTACTTTTACCTCTCTCACATTACATTTAGCTTTATGCTGATCAATCATATCCTTGTGCAGAGGTTGAATAATTCATTATATAGACATTTGAGACTTCCAATGCATTTAACAAACAAGTGAAAATATGAATCAACACCTGGTATCTACCCTTGATCGGAGGTCTAATTCTGAATGTAGTTTCATGCAAGGAAAAACCCGAAGCTGTATCTGCTTGTGAGGGGATCCTGATCCCAGGAACTGGACTTATCCTTCCCTTCTTCTGATTGATCCTGAATGTCTCTGATTCCCTAGTCGCTGTATGACACATATAGGTTTAGAACTTCCCCGGAATTAAAAAAAAAAAAACAGGTACAGTTGACCATCAGTACTATAGCATTTGTAATGATTTTAACAAAAAGAAACTACAGTGGACCCCCGAGTTTCGTAAACCCCTGAAATCGTACAATTATGTAAGTATAATATTGTAAGTGCTTGTGGAAGTGTATTTTTGGGGTCTGAAATAGACTAACCTACGTGACATTTTTCCTTAAGGGAGTAAATTCGTTCGGTAATGGCACTTGAGCAGACTTCAGGAGTGAAGTTTTTACGAAACTCGGGGGTCAACTGTATATATCTCTATCTTGACTCATGTCTGAGAATATAATGTACAGCATTCACACTAAAACGTACTGTATTCCATCAAATACATTGCTGTATATGGATCGAGTAAAACACAGTATGTACTATATTACTGGGCACTTAGTAGCTCAAGAGACATTGACTAACTTTTTTCTTAATTTTTTAAGAGACAAAAGTTTTCATGTATGATATTGGCGAGTGAGCTAGCCAACTAATAGAAAATTTAAATGATTCAATAATGGGAGTGTTTCTGTGTGATTATTTGGCTGTATTTCAATACATCCAACTACAGTGGACCCCCGGTTTTCGTGATTTTTGCGTTCCATAATGCTGTTCAAGTGCCGTTACCAAACAAATTTACTCCCATAAGGAATAATGTAAATTAGACTAGTCCATTTAGACTCCCAAAAATACACTTACATAATTGTTCGAGTTTGAAGCATCACGAACACCGGGGATCCACTGTATACTTATGGTGACCCTCTCCTTAATTACATTTGTGTTAATAACAAAGACATTTATGTGTTTGTTATTATAACACTCACTAGTTTTTCCAATACTCAGTATAATACGTTTTCTTGAATATAGTGCTTCTGAGAAACTTTTTAAAGGGTTAAAGGCCAATTTCAAAGAATTGCAAAAAAAACAAATCACTAAAAAATTAAGTTGCAATGCTACACCCACTACAAAGCTACTACACCCACCTTTCTGGGTACTGGTCAATTAGGTAGCATTCTCACTTTGAATTCATATTTCGCAACCAAATGGTGGTTGTATATCTGACATGGTTTGTCATTTGAAGATCAGATCCAACAACTTGTTTTGTATACAGAAACTATTATGGCAGCTAGCCACACCAATCAGGAAACTTGGTACAATATTTGTTATGGAATAAACTAATGCTGAATTTTCTTACAGTGGAGAGGGCAGCTCAAGCTGCTCGAGAGGCAGAAGCATCGGCAGCAGCACTGCTTTCTGCAAGTGTTACTAACCAGGAGACAATAGCATGTAATGACAGCCACCCAACACACACAATAAACCATGTAGTCCTTGACCAGAAACTTGATGGTCATTGTCAGTTAGAAGCCCAAATGGAAGATCAGATAGGATCAGACTCTGCAGCTTCATCCTCAGAAGATATTGTATCACACAACAATGAAGCTGCCACAGTATCAACCTCCACTGCCACTGTTTATGTGGATCCTCCTTCAGATTCCCTTAGTCTAAATCCGCATTTAGCATGTCCGGAGCCTGTGGAGGTTGAGCACAGTGGACGTGACCCGGCAGATCTACAAGCAGCTCAGGGCCTGGCAGACCTACAAATGGGACAGAATTTAAACCTCAGCAATAACCCACCAGGTTCTACATCCAACCCAATGACCTTCATGGTGAACGAGCTCCAGGAGGTGAGTGGTGATGAGAGTGAAAAGATTATTTAACTCTAGAAGCCACATGTACTGGTATAAGTACAGTGGACCCCCGAGTTACGAGCACCTTGGAAATCGTACAAGTATGTAAGTATAATATTGTAAGTGCTTTTGTAAGTGTATTTTTGGGGGTCTGAAATGGACTAACCTACTTGACATTATTCTTTAAGGGAGAAAATTCATTCGGTAATGGCACTTGAGCAGGCTTCTGGAATGAATTATGCTCGTTATTCGGGGGTCCACTGTACTTGTAAATGGGTTTCACTGAATAGATTTAACAAAGTTGGCAGTAACCTAAAAATAGTTTCTACAAGTAATTACATTAACCCTTTGACTGTTTTGGTCGTATATATACGTCTTACGAGCCACTGTTTCTGACGTATATACAGTGGACCCCCGGCTAACGAACACCCCGGAAATCGTACAATTATGTAAGTATAGTGGTACCTCGGTTAACGATATTTTTTCATTCCAGAATGCTGTTCAAGTGCCATTACCAAACAAATTTATCCCCATTAGGAATAATGTAAAATAGACTAGTCCTTTTAGACCCCCAAAAATACACTTACAAAAGCATTTAAAAAAATAAACTTACATAAAAGGGTGAGTTTGGGGACCATCGTTAACCGAGGTACCACTGTATAATGTTGTAAGTGCTTGTGGAAGTGTATTTTTGGGGGTCTGTAATGGACTAACCTACTTGACATTATTTCTTAAGGGAGTAAATTCGTTCGGTAATGGCACTTGAGCAGGCTTCTGGAATGAATTTTGTTCGTTAGCCGGGGGTCCACTGTATACTCAAAAATTCTAGCTGCTTCAAATCAAGTGGGAGAAAGCTGGTAGGCCCACATGTGAGAGAATGGATCTGTGTGGTCAGTGTGCGCTGTATAAAAAAAATCCTGCAGCATGCAGTGCATAATGAGAAAAAAAAACTGACCGTGTTTTTGGATTAAAACACCGACTTTGAGGTGTATTTTCGTATAATAATTATGGGTGTATTGTCTTTTTTGTGGTCTCATATGATAGAATGGAAAACATATTACAGAAATAGAGATGAATTTGATTAGTTTCATGAAGAAAACGACCTTGAAATTGAGCTCAAAGTAGCGGAAATGTTCGATTTTTGCCAATGTTCAAGAGTAAACAAATCACATCATGCTACGCGTCCAATACACGTCAACTGGTGAGTCTAATATTCTTTCACAAGTGCACTGATATTATTTATACCATTTTTACAATAATGCAGTAGTCTGCATAACAGTAAATCTTTTATTTTTTGTGTGAATAAAAAATCAAAATAGAAAGCAAGAGTAATATAAGAGGGGCCTAAAGATGTGACTAATGAACAGAGAAAATCTTATTTTAGTGCCAGGAATGTCTGCATTGTTTATTCTGGACCCTATTCTGAAATTGACATCTTTTTATTTTGCATTAAATAGGCCAAATTTCCAATTTCTGACCACTTTATTGGGTAGTTGCAATCGTTTTTAGGGTGGTTTCTTGTACTCAATCGATAGAACAAATGGAGTTCTAAAGAAATAGCTATGAGTTTGGTCGACTGGAACAATGGAATTGGCCGAAAATAGGGCTCAAAATCGGCGAAATCGCCATTGCGTATATATCGCACAGATCACTAACTTCGCGAGAGCGTAATTCCATAAGTTTTCCATCAAATTTCGTACGTTTGGTGCCATTACCATCGGGAAAAGATTCTCTATCATTTCATAAGAAAAAATCATTTTTTTTTTCGAAAATTTTGCGACACCAGGATTTGAGGTTGTGACAGTCAAAGGGTTAAAGGATTGTAGGGCATAAAAAAATTTTTTTTTTTTTTAATGCACCAGTCCTCTTCTACCAAGGTAGGATGACCCAAAAATGAAGAAGTACTTTCACCATCACTCATTCTTATCATTGTCTTGCCAGAGACTTGCAAATATTAGTTTAGATGACCTAATCTGCAGTATTTCTACCCTTCCTTTAGAGTGTAGGCACTGTACTTCCCACCTCCAGGGCTCTAAGTTCAGCTTGCCAGTTTACCCTGAATCCCTTCATAATTGTTAGCTTGCTCACACTCCAACAGCACATTAAGTCTGCTACTTACACATTTGATTCATATCTATTAAATCTTTTTTATTGTGAATATCATTAATGTTTATTTTTTAACACACCAGCTGTCTCCCACTGAGGCAGGGTGACCCAAAAAAGAAGAAATACTTTCATAATGTTTTTCTTCTTTTTACATATACGTAGTAATTTATACAGGAGAAGGGGTTACTAGCCCCTTGCTCCTGGCATTTCAGTCACCTCTTATGACATACATGACTTACAGAGGAAGGATTCTTCTCCACTTCTCCATGGAGCATTGTCTTATATACATTTATTTAACATATTAAAGTCCTTCTAGATGTAAGTTAGGTTAAAGCTTGCCCAAAATGCTCTGCATAAATAAGGGGTTTTCCACTATATTATTGAAATGTAATCCAGTTTTGTACAGAAGATGTATCATGTGGAATGATTGATAAAAACCACTTGTTTCCACTCACTTCCATCTGACATGCTTACACATGCCTGTTGGATGTCCAAGCCCCTCACATACACAACCTCAGAAGACTGTAGTTTTTTACTGTTATGAAAGGAAGTCACTTGCCATACCCTTGTTTATGCCCCAATAGGCAATCAATGTGACCATTTCTTGTCAGTGGGATGATCTTAAATTTCTTAGAATGAGGCAGAGTTGGGTCTGCAATCTATACTCAGTTGCTTAGCTCATCATGAATGACAGTTATGCAGTTCTTCACCCTCAGGCTTTTTATAAAACAGCAAAGACTACAGGTGTGAGTGTCTGAACATTCAAGACAAGCTCATTGTGAAAGAATTGATGAGCTAAATTGTGACTATCAAAGATAATAGTCAATTATCCTGTAAGGGTAATGCAGTGCCAGGGGAATAGGGGGCATTTGTATTTAATCTGAGGAAGAGGAGGGTGGCTTCAGCATCTTGGATCAAGAGCCTTTCAGTTCTATCACTCCACTTGAAGGGACTATACACAGTGGACCCCTGGTTAACGGCTATAATTCATTCCAGAATGCTGTTTGAGTGCCGTTACCGAACGAATTTATTCCCATAAGGAATAATGTAAATTAGATTAGTCCTTTTAGACCCCAAAAATACACTTACAAAAGCACTTACAAAAATATACTTACATAATGGGTCGTGTTTTGAGCAGTACGTAAACCGGGGGTCCACTGTACTAGCGAGAAGGGAGAATATAAATACCTTTCTATTTTCTTTATGACACCTGAAATGTTAGCAGATATGAACCTGTTGGGCAGACCTTCCCTGGAATAGCGATACTTTGTTCTTGTCGATTGATGCTAATTTACTGTAGTCTACACTTAGATGCTAGGTTTGCTGTAGAATTACAGTACGTAATATATTTACATTGTAACTAAGGCCGTAGATCTTAACAGGAGATACGTATTTCAGATTCCTCTTGAGGTTCGTCGCTCTGTTGGAGGTAAAGGCTTAGAGTGTGTGGTGTGTGGTAAAATATTTAACCGTCTCCTTAAATTGAAGCAACACCACCGAACTCACACTGGGGAGCGACCGTGGGGTTGCAGTAATTGTGGCAAAACTTTCAGTACTGCATCCTACCTCCAGAAACATCGCCTTACCTGTCATGTACCTTCACATCAGCGACAGTTTTCTTGCTGTAAGGATTTTGTATCTGTTAACTGAATATGGCTAATTTTATGCCAAATTATTAAAAAGATAATTTACCTTATTATGCCCTTCATATCTTAATTTATGTATGCTTGTTTTAACTTATGTTGTCCTTAGAAAGGCTACTTCTCTACTCATCTTAATGTAACCTCAAATAATATAATTCCAAAGCAAAATTAAGAACTTGATTTATACTTTAAAATCTATTACTTTAATTTTTATTTTTAACCTATGAGTCATTTCAAATAAGTTCGGAGTGATGCAGAGAAGAAAACATTTTCTCCATGACTTACTCTCTAACAGCCTTTCCAGATGGACATGCAACAGTACAAAAACAATACAAATCTTTACTTCAAAATTACTGTATAAAGTATACAATAATCTGAAGGCCCATAGGATTCATAGCATTTCAGGCAAAACTTAACCTAATACTGTACTGTTATACTGTACATAAAATTTACAGTTTTATTTTTTTATATTTAAGCATCTAATACATGGTATTAATATGAACTTAAAATAGATATAAGTTAATTCATAAAATAACAAAAAGAATAAAAAAAAGTCTTGTTCTAACAGAGTGAGAGGTATTAGTTAATTTAATACATAACAATATGATGCACTAAAAATTCACTGAGAAGTGTTCTGGCAGATAGGGACATAAGAAATAAAGATGCAATATTATGCAAGATTATCAGTACAACAGCTATGTCTAAAAGAAGAGACATGCAGTATTACTGCATAGGACAAATAATAAACTGAAGGCCTGTAGAATCCATAGCATCTTGGCCAACATTTATCCTATACTGTGCTTAAAATTTATTCAGCTAATTCAAAATAAAAATCATAATAAGAAGTTATAATTGTCAAGTTTAGCAGGGTGAGTGAAGCTAGTTACTTGTCTTAATAAAAAATACAATGAGATAATATATATATTTTTTTTTTATTTTTTTTATTAACACATCGGCCGATTCCCACCAAGGCAGGGTGGCCCGAAAAAGAAAAACTTTCATCATCATTCACTCCATCACTGTCTTGCCAGAAGGGTGCTTTACACTACAGTTATAAAACTGCAACATTAACACCCCTCCTTCAGAGTGCCGGCACTGTACTTCCCATCTCCAGAACTCAAGTCCGGCCTGCCGGTTTCCCTGAATCCCTTCATAAATGTTACTTTGCTCACACTCCAACAGCACGTCAAGTATTAAAAACCATATGCCTCCATTCACTCCTATCAAATACACTCACACATGCTTGCTGGAAGTCCAAGCCCCTCGCACACAAAACTTCCTTTACCCCCTCCCTCCAACCTTTCCTAGGCCGACCCCTACCCCGCCTTCCCTCCACTACAGATTTATACACTCTCGAAGTCACTCTGTCTCGTTCCATTCTCTCTACATGTCCAAACCACCTCAACAACCCCTCCTCAGCTCTCTGAACAATCGTTTTGGTAATCCCGCACCTCCTCCTAATTTCCAAACTCCGAATTCTCTGCATTATATTCACACCACACATTGACCTCAGACATGACATCTCCACTGCCTCCAGCCTTCTCCTCGTTGCAACATTCATCACCCATGCTTCACACCCATATAAGAGCGTTGGTATAACTATACTCTCATACATTCCCCTCTTTACTTCCATGGACAAGGTTCTTTGTCTCCACAGACTCCGAAGTGCTCCACTCACCCTTTTCCCCTCATCAATTCTATGATTCACCTCATCCTTCATAGACCCATCCGCCGACATGTCCACTCCCAAATATCTGAATACATTCACCTCCTCCATACTCTCTCCTTCCAATCTGATATCCAATCTTTCGTCACCTATTCTTTTGTTATCCTCATCACCTTACTCTTTCCTATATTCACTTTCAATTTTCTTCTTTTACACACCCTACCAAATTCATCCACCAACCTCTGCAGCTTCTCTTCAGAATCTCCCAAAGCACAGTGTCATCAGCAAAAAGCAACTGTGACAACTCCCACTTTGTATTTGCTTCTTTATCTTTTAGCCCAACACCTCTTGCCAAGACCCTCGCATTCACTTCTCTTACAACCCCATCTATAAATATATTGAACAACCACGGTGACATCACACATCCTTGTCTAAGGCCCACTTTTACTGGGAAATAGTCCCTTCCCTCCTACACACTCTAACCTGAGCCTCACTATCCTCATAAAAACTCTTCACTGCTTTCAGTAACCTTCCTCCTATTCCATACACCTGCAACATCTGCCACATTGCCCCCTATCTACCCTATCATACGCCTTTTCCAAATCCATAAATGCCACAAAAACATCTTTACCCTTATCCAAATACTGTTCACCTATATGTTTCACTGTAAACACTTGGTCTACACACCCCTACCTTTCCTAAAGCCCCCTTGTTCATCTGCTATCCTGCTTTCTGTTTTACTCTTAATTCTTTCAATAATAACTCTACCATACACTTTACCAGGTACACTCAACAGACTTATTCCCCTATAATTTTTGCACTCTCTTTTGTCCCCTTTGCCTTTATACAAAGGAACAATACACGCTCTCTGCCAATCCCTAGGTACCTTACCCTCTTCCATACATTTATTAAATAATAGCACCAACCACTCCAAAATTATATCCCCACCTGCTTTTAACATTTCTATCTTTATCCCATCAATTCCAGCTGCCTTACCCCTTTCATTCTACCCACTGCCTCACGAACTTCCCTACACCCACAACTGGCTCTTCCACACTCCTACAAGATGTTATTCCTCCTTGCCCTACACACGAAATCACAGCTTCCCTGTCTTCATCAACATTTAACAAATCCTCAAAATATTCTCTCCATCTTCCCGATACCTCTAACTCTCCATTTAATAACTCTCCTCTCCTATTTTTAACTGTCAAATCCATTTGTTCTCTAGGCTTCCTCAACTTATTAATCTCATTCCAAAACTTTTTCTTATTTTCAACAAAATTTGCTGATAACATCTCACCCACTCTCTCATCTGCTCTCTTTTTACATTGCTTCACCACTCTTTTAACCTCTCTTTTCTCTCCATATACTCTTCCCTCCTTGCATCACTTCTACTTTGTAAAACCTCTCATATGCTAACTTTTCTCCTTACTACTCTCTTTACATCATCATTCCACCAATCGCTCCTCTTCCCTCCCGCACCCACTCGCCTGTAACCACAAACTTCTGCTGAACACTCTAACACTACATTTTTAAATCTACCCCATACATTTTCGACCCCATTGCCTACACTCTCACTAGCCCATCTATCCTCCAATAGTTGTTTATATCTTACCCTAACTGCCTCCTCTTTTAGTTTATAAACCTTCACCTCTCTTTTACTTACTGATTCTATTTTCCTTGTATCCCATCTACCTTTTACTCCCACTGTAGCTATAACTAAAAAGTGATCTGATATATCTGTAGCCCTCTATAAACATGTACATCCTGAAGTCTACTCAACAGTCTTTTATCTACCAATACATAGTCCAACAAACTACTGTCATTACGCCCTACATCATATCTTGTATACTTATTTATCCTCTTTTCTTAAAATATGTATTACCTATAACTAAACCCTTTCTATACAAAGTTCAATCAAAGGGCTCCCATTATCATTTACACCTGGCACCCCAAACTTACCTACTACACCCTCTCTGCATGTTTCTCCCCCTTTAGCATTTAGGTCCCCTACCACAATTACTCTCTCATTTGGTTCAAAAGTTCCTATACATTCGCTTAACATCTCCCAAAATTTTCTCTCTCCTCTACACTCCTCTCTTCTCCAGGAGCATACACGCTATTATGACCCACTTTTCGCATCCGACCCTTATTTTAATCCACATAATCCTTGAATTTACACATTTATATTCCCTCTTTTCCTTCCATAACTGATCCTTCAACATTATTGCTACCCCTTCCTTAGCTCTAACTCTCTCAGATACTCCTGACTTAATCCCATTTATTTCTCCCCACTGAAACTCGCCTACCCCTTCAGCTTTGTTTCGCTTAGGGCCAGGACATCCAACTTCTTTTCATTCATAACATCGGCAATCATCTCTTTCTTATCATCCGCACTACATCCACGCACATTCAGACAACCCAATTTTATAAAGTTTTTCTTCTTCTCGTTTTAGTAGATTTGTAGGAGAAGGTTACTAGCCCATTGCTCCGGCATCTTAGTCCCATACGACACGCATGGCTTACGGAGGAAAGATTCTTTTCCACTTCCCCATGGACAATAGAGAAAAAAAAGAACAAGAGCTATTAAGAAAAGAAGAAAAACCTAGATGTGTGTATGTATATATATGCATGTGTATGCCAGTGTAGTGTGACCTAAGTGTAAGTAGAAGTAGCTAGATATACCTGTTATCCAGCGTGTTTATGAGACAGAAAAAACACCAGCAATCTACCATCATGTAAAACAGTTTCAGGTTTCTGTTTCACAGTCACCTGGCAGGACGGTAGTACCTCCTGGGTGGTTGCTGTCTACCATATATATATATATATATATATATATATATATATATATATATATATATATATATATATATATATATATCTAGGTAGTAGGTTGGTAGACAGCAACCACACAGGGAGGTACTACCATCCTGCCAAGTGAGTGTAAAACGAAAGCCTGTAATTGTTTTACATGATGGTAGGATTGCTGGTGTCTTTTTCTGTCTCATAAACATGCAAGATTTCAGGTACATCTTGCTACTTCTACTTACACTTAGGTCACACTACACATTCATGTACAAGCATATATACACACCCTCTGGGTTTTCTTCTATTTTCTTACTAGTTCTTGTTCTTATTTCCTCTTATCTCCATGGGGAAGTGGAACAGAATTCTTCCTCCGTAAGCCATGCATGTTGTAAGAGGCGACTAACATGCTGGGAGCAAGGGGCTAGTAACCCCTTCTCCTGTATATATTACTAAATGTAAAATGGGAAACTTTCGTTTTTCATTTTGGGCCACCCCACTTCGGTGGGAAACGGCCGACGTGTTGAAAGAAAGATATATATATATATATATATATATATATATAAAGAGTTTTTATGAGGATAGTGAGGCTCAGGTTAGGGTGTGTAGGAGAGAGGGAGATTACTTCCCCGTAAAAGTAGGTCTTAGACAGGGTTGTGTAATGTCACCATGGTTGTTTAATATATTTATAGATGGGGTTGTAAAAGAAGTAAATGCTAGGGTGTTGGGGAGAGGGGTGGGATTAAATTATGGAGAATTAAATGCAAAATGGGAGTTGACACAGTTACTTTTTGCTGATGATACTGTGCTTATGGGAGATTCTAAAGAAAAGTTGCAAAGGTTAGTGGACGAGTTTGGGAGAGTGTGTAAAGGTAGAAAGTTAAAAGTGAACATAGATAAGAGTAAGGTGATGAGGGTATCAAACGATTTAAATAAAGAAAAATTGGATATCACATTGGAGAGAGGGATTATGGAAGAAGTAAATGTTTTCAGATATTTGGGAGTTGATGTGTCAGCAGATGGGTTTATGAAGGATGAGGTTAACCATAGAATTGATGAAGGAAAAAAGGTGAGTGGTGCATTGAGGTATCTGTGGAGACAAAAACGTTATCCATGGAGGCAAAGAAGGGAATGTACGAAAGTATTGTGGTACCAACACTCTTATATGGGTGTGAAGCATGGGTTGCAAATGCTGCAGCGAGGAGGAGGCTGGAGGCAGTGGAGATGTCCTGTCTAAGGGCAATGTGTGGTGTAAATATTATGCAGAAAATTCGGAATGTGGAAATTAGGAGAAGGTGTGGAGTTACTAAAAGTATTTGTCAGAGGGCTGAAGAGGGGTTGTTGAGGTGGTTTGGTCATTTAGAGAGAATGGATCAAAGTAGAATGACTTGGAGCGTATAAATCTGTAGGGGAAGGAAGGCGGGGTAGGGGTCGTCCTAGAAAAGGTTGGAGGGAAGGGGTAAAGGAGGTTTTGTGGGCGAGGGCTTGGACTTCCAGCAAGCATGTGTGAGCGTGTTAGATAGGAGTGAATGGAGACGAATGGTTTTTGGGACATGACGATCTGTTGGAGTGTGAGCAGGGTAACATTGTGTGAAGGGATTCAGGAAACCAGTTAATTGATTTAGTTGGACTTGAGTCCTGGAAATGGGAAGTACAATGCCTGCACTTTAAAGGAGGGGTCTGAGATAGTGACAGCTGGGAGGGACTTTTCTCAGCTGTAGTATCTGAGCTCCTCTGCAAAGACAGTGATTATGTATGAGTGTGGTGAAAGTGTTGAATGATGATGAAAGTTTTTTCTTTTTGGGGATTTTCTTTCTTTTTGGGTCACCCTGCCTCGGTGGGAGACGGCCGACTTGTTGAAAAAAAAAAAAATATATATATATATATATATATATATATATATGCACAGTAGTATGAGTGAATATTATGTATATAAAAGAATAAAAAAGGCACAATACTGTGACTGAAACAATACATAAATAGCCCGCACATGGTAGGCTAAAACTCATGATGACATTTCAGCCCAACTTGTACCATTAACTAGTCTTACAAAGAGGAATCTGTGTGTTATGTATATTGACTCAGTTTAAACTTTGAATAGTAGGGGAAAGTATTATATGGCACTAGACTGGGTAATCATTTGTACAGCCAATTTTTGTTGAGCTATTAGTGGATTTAGGTGATTTGCTGTAGTGAATCCCTAGGCACAAATAGCATAAAGAAGAAGTTCAACTCAACTGTTGCACATGTGTCTTACTCATCAGCCAAAGATGGTACATACTAATGTAACAACAAATAAAAAATCCCATATAAACAAGTAATCACACACACATGCAAGATATACAGTTTCTTTCTGTGTCCTACAGTATACATTAAATGTAATTTAGTGTATTGTTAATAATTGTTTTCGCCTAGATGTGTGTCACCGAGGATTTGGGTTACGCAGCTCCTTACAAACTCATCTGGCCACCCATGCCTCTAACAAGCCTTTCACCTGTGACATCTGCGGCCAGTCCTTTGCTCTTAAATTCACACTAGACACACATAAAGCACAACACACAGGTAATTAGAATAGATGTAACCTAAAAATTTGCAGAGGTATTGGCTGTTTAGAAACCTTAAATAATTAATATCTTCTATGTATTTTAATATTTTATTGTTCAGAATTCAATAAAAACATTGATATTATCTGTGGTTAATAGCACTTTTGACAGCATATTCCTGCAAATCTTTTTGAACTCATAGTTGTTCAGTGCAGTAATAAATTAATGAAATTAATGTATAATCTAAATATTATCATAATTGGAAATTAACTTGAATTTTTTTCTATTTAAAAATGGACAAACAGTTGAAATATATTTATTCAAAATGGTTAGGACCAAGAGGTATCTGGTTAACTAATATCTGTTGGCATTCAGAGTTGCTTCTCTAGCTTCATTGAACCACATTACCTGTATCACTCTTTGTTTTTGATGGTCTCTTCTAAACACTTTTTACTGCTACTATCTTCTTTATCACACTCACCCCAGTTTAAGGGGTAGGGTGACTTGATGCTAGTGAAGGGCTCTTGATCTAAGAAATTAGAGCTACCCTTCCCTCATTTGGATCCATTGTGATTACCTCCCATCTCCTAAATACCATATGATACTTACTGTTTTAGCTGGTCCCAATGAATGTAATAATAATAATATACCTTTGATGAGTTTCAAGAGTTTTTCTGCTGGAGCCTGACCTTGGGCTAGGCTCCTTTGGTTATTATAAAAATAATAATAATAAAGAACAGAAAGTACAGTAAGTACAGTACCATGGCTAGAACAATACACAAATAACCTGCACTTATGAGATGGCAAGTACAGTGGACCCCCGGTTTACATACAGCTTCAAACTTGAACAATTATGTAAGTGTATTTTTGTAAGTGTATTTTTGGGGTCTAAAAGGACTAATCTAATTTATATTATTCCTTATGGGAACAAATTCGTTTGGTAACAGTACTTGAACAGCATTCTTGAACGAATTAATAACGTAAACCGGGGTTCCACTGTAATGATAATGTTTCAGCCTGACTTGGACCATTGACAAGTCACACTGAAGCAAAAAGGTAAGCAGGCCAGAATATGTACAAGAGGGGCAGGGAAAGAAGGGAAAGGTGTAGAATAATACTTCTTATCATTTTTTTTTTTAACACATCGGCCATTTCCCACTGAGGCAGGATGACCCAAAAAGAAAGAAAAAACTCTCATCATCATTCAACACTTTCACCATCACTCATACATAATCACTGTCTATGCAGAGGTGCTCAGATACAACAGTTTAGATGTCCCTCAAAACTGCCAATATCCTAAACCCCTCCTATAAAGTGCAGGCATTGTACTTCCCATTTCCATAACTCAAGTCCGGCTAACCGATTTCCCTGAATCCCTTCGCAAAATATTACCCTGCTTACACTCCAACAGCTCGTCAGGTCCCAAAAACTATTCGTCTCCATTCACTCCTATCTAACACGCTCTTGCATACTTGCTGGAATCCAAACCCCTCGCCCACAAAACCTCCTTTACCCCCTCCCTCCAACCTTTTCGGGGACGACTCCTACCCTGCTTTCCTTCCCCAACAGATTTATACGCTCTCCAAGTCATTCTACTTTGTTCCATTCTCTCTAAATGACCAAACCACCTCAAGAGCCCCTCTTCAGCTCTCTGATTAATACTTTTATTAATTCCACATCTAATTTCCACACTAGGAATTCTCTGCATAATATTTACACCACACATTGCCCTTAGACACGACATGACTGTCTCCAGCTGCCTCCTCGCTGCAGCATTTACAACCCGTGTTTCACACCCATATAAGAGTGTTGGTACCACTATACTCTCGTACATTCCCTTCTTTGCCTCCATGGATAACGATTTTTGTCTCCACAGCAACCACCCAGGGAGGTACTACCGTCCTGCCAAGTGAGTGTAAAACGAAAGCCTGTAGTATTTGTTTTACATGATGGTAGGATTGCTGGTGTCTTTTTTCTGTCTCATAAACATGCAAGATTTCAGGTACGTCTTGCTACTTCTACTTACACTTAGGTCACGCTACACATACATGTACACGTTTATGTATACACACTCATCTGAGTTTTCTTTGATTTTATCTTAATAATTCTTGTTCTTATTGCTTTTCCTTTCATATCCATGGGGAAGTGGAATAAGAATCTTTCCTCCGTAAGCCATGCGTGTTGTAAAAGTCAACTAAAATGCCGGGAACAATGGGCTGTATAGATTTACTAAAAAGAAAAAGAAGAAAACCGTCAAAGTGGGATGTTTGAATGTGCGTGGATGTTGTGCAAATGATAAGAAAGAGATGATTGTAGATGTTATGAATGAAAAGAAGCTGGATGTCCTGGCTTTAAGTGAGACAAAGCTGAAGGGGGTGGGAGAGTTTCAGTGGGGAGAAATAAATGGGATTAGGTCAGGGGTTTCAAATAGAGTTAGAGCTAAAGAAGGAGTGGCAATAATGTTGAATAATCAGTTATAGCAGGTAAAGAGGGAATATAAATGTATAAATTCAAGGATTATGTGGAGTAAAATAAAGGTTGGATGTGAAAGGTGGGTTATAGTAAGTGTTTATGCCCCTGGAGAAGAGAGAAGTGTAGAGGAGAGAGAGAGATTTTGGGAAATGCTGAGTGTGTGGGGAGTTTTGAACCAAGTGAGAGAGTAATTGTGTTTGGGGATCTTAATGCTAAAGTGGGTAAAAATGTTGTGGAGGGAGTAGTAGGTAAATTTGGGGTGCCAGGGGTAAATGTAAATGGAGAACCGTTAATTGAGCTATGTGTAGAAAGAGGTTTGGTAATAAGTAATACATATTTTATGAAAAAGAGGATAAATAAGTATACAAGGTATGATATAGCACGTAATGAAAGTACAGTGGTACCTCGAGTTACGATATTTTTTCGGTCGAGAATGCTGTTCAAGTGCCATTACCAAACGAATTTATCCCCATAAGGAATAATGTAAAATAGACTAGTCCTTTTACACCCCCAAAAATATACTTACAAAAACATTTAAAAAAATAAACTTACATAAAAGGGCGATTTTGGGGACCATCGTAACTCAAGGTACCACTGTAGTTTGTTAGATTATGTATTGGTGGATAAAAGGTTGATGGGTAGGCTTCAGGATGTACATGTTTGTAGAGGGGCAATGGATATATCGGATCATTATTTAGTTGTAGCTACAGTTAGAGTAAAAGGTAGATGGGACAAAAAGAAAATGGCAACAGCAAGTAAGAGAGAGGTAAAAATGTATAAATTAAAGGAGGAGGAAGTTAGGGTGAGATATAAGCAACTACAGTGGACCCCCGCCTAACGAACAAAATTCATTCCAGAAGCCTGCTCAAGTGCCATTACCGAACGAATTTACTTCCTTAAGAAATAATGTCATTTAGGTTAGTCTATTTTGGACCCCCAAAAATACACTTCCACAGCACTTACAATATTATACTTACATAATTGTACGATTTCCGAGGTGTTCATTAGGTGGGGGTCCACTGTATTAGCAGAAAGGTGGGCTAGTGCAAGTATGAGTAGGGAGGGGTTGAAGAGAGTTGGGATAGTTTTAAAAATGCAGTACAGTGGACCCTCAGTTAATGAAAAAACTTCATTCCAGAAGCCTGCTCAAGTGCCATTACCGAACGAATTTACTTCCTTAAGAAATAATGTCACGTAGGTTAGTATATTTCAGACCCCCAAAAATACACTTCCACATGCACTTACAATATTATACTTACATAATTGTACGATTTCCGGGGTATTCGTTAACCGAGGGTCCACTGTATTAGAATGTGGGGCAGAAGTTTGTGGCTATAGGAGGGTGGGTGCAGGAGAAAAAAGGAGCGAGAGGTGGAATGAAGAAGTAAAGGGTGTGATAAAAGAGAAAAAGGTAGCTTATGAGAGGTTTTTACAAAACAGAAGTGTTAATAGAAGAGCAGAGTATATGGAGAGTAAAAGAAAGGTGAAGAGAGTGGTGAGAGAGTGCAAAAGAAGAGCAGATGAAAGAATGGGAGAGGCTCTGTCAAGAAATTTTGCTGAAAACAAGAAAAAATTTTGGAGTGAGATAAACAAGGTAAAAAAGCCTAGGGAATGAATGGATTTGTCAGTTAAAAACAGAGTAGGGGAGTTAGTAGATGGGAAGCTGGAGGTATTGGGTAGATGGCGGGAATATTTTGAGGAACTTTTAAATGTCGATGAAAAAAGGGAGGCAGTAATTTCATGCACTGGCCAGGGAGGTATAACATCGTTTAGGAGTGAAGAAGAGCAGGATGTGAGTGTGGGGGAGGTGCGTGAGGCATTACATAGAATGAAAGGGGGTAAAGCAGCTGGAACTGACGGGATAATGACAGAAATGTTAAAAGCAGGGGGGATATAGTGTTGGAGTGGTTGGTATTGTTGTTTAATAAATGTATGAAAGAGGGGAAGGTACCTAGGGATTGGCAGAGAGCATGTATACTAGTTCCTTTATATAAAGGGAAGGAGGATAAAAGAGATTGTAAGAATTATAGGGGAATAAATTTACTGAGTATACCAGGTAAAGTGTACAGGAGGGTTATTATTGAAAGAATTAGAGGTAAGACAGATAGTAGGATTGCAGATGAGCAAAGAGGCTTTAGAGTGGGTAGGGGATGTGTAAATCAAGTGTTTACATTGAAGCATATATGTGAACAGTATTTAGATAAAGGTAGGGAAGTTTTCATTGCATTTATGGATTTAGAAAAGGCATATGATAGAGTGGATAGGGGAGCAATGTGGCAAATGTTGCAAGTGTATGGAATAGGTAGTAAGTTACTGAATGCTGTAAAGAGTTTTTATGAGGATAGTGAGGCTCAGGTTAGGGTGTGTAGGAGAGAGGGAGATTACTTCCCTGTAAAAGTAGGTCTTAGACAAGGCTGTGTAATGTCACCATGGTTGTTTAATATATTTATAGATGGGGTTGTAAAAGAAGTAAATGCTAGGGTGTTGTGGAGAGGAGTGGGATTAAATTATGGGGAATTAAATACAAAATGGGAGTTGACACAGTTACTTTTTGCTGATGATACTGTGCTTATGGGAGATTCTAAAGAAAAGTTGCAAAGGTTAGTGGACGAGTTTGGAAGGGTGTGTAAAGGTAGAAAGTTGAAAGTGAACATAGATAAGAGTAAGGTGATGAGGGTATCAAACGATTTAAATAAAGAAAAATTGGATATCACATTGGAGAGAGGGATTATGGAAGAAGTAAATGTTTTCAGATATTTGGGAGTTGACTTGTCAGCGGATGTGTTTATGAAGGATGAGGTTAACCATAGAATTGATGAAGGAAAAAAAGGTGTGTTTTGCGTTGAGGTATCTGTGGAGACAAAAAACGTTATTAATGGAGGCAAAGAAGGGAATGTACGAAAGTATAGTGGTACCAACACTCTTATATAGGTGTGAAGCATGGGTTGCAAATGCTGCAGCGAGGAGGCGGCTGGAGGCAGTGGAGATGTCCTGTCTAAGGGCAATGTGTGGTGTAAATATTATGCAGAAAATTCGGAGTGTGGAAATTAGGAGGAGGTGTGGAGTTACTAAAAGTATTAGTCAGAGGGCTGAAGAGGGGTTGTTGAGATGGTTTGGTCATTTAGAGAGAATGGATCAAAGTAGAATGACTTGGAGAACGTATAAATCTGTAGGGTAAGGAAGGCAGGGTAGGGGTCTTCCTCGAAAAGGTTGGAGGGAGGGGGTAAAGGAGGTTTTGTGGGTGAGGGGCTTGGACTTCCAGCAAGCATGTGTGAGCGTGTTAGATAGGAGTGAATGGAAACAAATGGTTTTTGGGACCTGACTAGCTGTTGGAGTGCGAGCAGGGTAACATTTTGTGAAGGGATTCAGGGAAACCAGTTAATTGATTTAGTTGGACTTGATTCCTGGAAATGGGAAGTACAATGCCTGCACTTTAAAGGAGGGGTCTGGGATAGTGACAGCTGGGAGGGACTTATTCTCAGCTGTCGTATCTGAGCGCCTCTGCAAAGACAGTGATTATGTATTACATACATAGAACACTCTATGCAAATATTAACCCACCACTCAAACTTCTCCTTACCAATTTTAACAGGACACATGACCATAACACTAGACACAGATCACTCCTCGATGTTCCCCGTGTCCATCTAACACTGTGTAAAAACTCAATGCATATAAAAGGCACGAAAATTTGGAATTCATTACCTGTCATTGCCAAAGAAACCCTACCTGTACCCCAATTCAAAACGATGCTAAAAAACCACCTTCTTACCCAAAGCTAATTGCTCTATATCAAACATTCCCAGCAAAGTAGAATAATCACTTAACGTAAAAACCTGACTAATCAATTGAATGTAAAACCTGTTATGAATATTACATACTTAGCTATTCTGAACAGATGATCAAACAGAAAAGTTATCCAAAGCAATGAGAAAGAGAGGAGTTGTCGACATTGTCATGAGACCCTGAGGCTCTGAACAACAGATGAACAGTAACATATGAGAGGTGACAAATGGTATTGCATAATAGGCCTTACTGGACTAAGTAAGACAGGTAATTATTGGTGTGAATGAAGCATAACATATTCTAGGTGGGATATTTGGGAGAAATGGCAAAACATTATTGATGTGTAATACCACTGACTACAAAATGGACATGAGATTACATTACATTTATACATGAAAAGAAAGATTTTTTGTATGCCTTTAAACTTGTTCCAGTGTTTAAAAAAAAAATTCAGTACTCTATTTGTTCATGCTGTTTAAACCCCTTTTCCCATCTCAGTTTTTTTTTTTTTTCCCAACAACTACTTGGCCACTTTTAAAAACTATAACCCAATACATACGTACAGTATATGAAAATAACTATGAAACTTCTTGTTGTGTGTAGTTAAAGTATATTTTATCATTTTAAAAAAACCACACAATGTATTCAGATTATAGTGAAGTCAATTTTAAGGAACACTACAGTACTGTACACAGCTTATTATTTTTTAAGCATAATGAATGTCACCCACCAAAAAAAAAAAATATTAATTATTTCTGTCTCCCACCAAAAAAAGAAACACAGTCATTATTTCTCACTAAGTAGCTGTCTTTCTGACTGTCTTCCACCAAGGTAAGGTGACCCAAAAAACAAGAAACATGTTCATTATTTCTCACAAAATAACTGTCCTTCTAGAAGTACACGGACATCACAGTTCAAATGCTTCTCCTAACTGCAACATCCCCACCCCTCCTTCAGAGTACAGGCATTGTACTGTCCACCTCTAGGACTCAAGTCTGGCTAACTGGTTTTTCAGGATTCCTTCATCAATGTTACCTTGCTTACTTACCAGTTGTCGCTAGAACATTTTACCAAATTGGAAGAATAAGGAAGTTGTCAATTTTTCAGGAAAATAATTATGAAAAATTTAATTGCACTCTACAGAACATAAGTGTTTCTTTCAATGGCAGGAAGTCGACCTTGGGTATGCAGTGTTTGTGGTCGTTCGTACGTGACAAAGTACAAGTTACGCGCTCACATGAAGGCCCACACTGGAGAACTTGCCTGCTCTGTATGTGGCCGCCAATTTACATCTCAGGTACATTATATTCATGTCCAAATTTATTATAAATATTTGTTAGTCCACTAATACATAACATACATATTAATAGCCATAAGTCTATTTTTTTTATCCAAAAAAAATGGTTCTCCATGTGATATCTTAGATTTATGATTATGTAATATTTCCTGGGGGTAAGAGGCAAAATATTGTTAAAATTAGGATAACAGTATAGAATGTGTAACACTGCACTAGAATCATAATTATGCTTTATTTTTCTTGGGAAAAAACAAACTATGAGACAGTACCAGGGCTAGGAGAAGTAGGTATTAGAGAGGAATGAAAGCGATATAAGTTCATCTGCACTGCCTGTATTTCTAACACAAAAAAAATTGTCATTCTTCACTCTTAACTCATTATTCTTAATAGTGTTAACTCCTGTTCAGTGTTCCCTGTATGTCTTTTGATATCTTTTGATTTCAGATCACCTTAGTGTCACTCTGGTTGTAATTTCTACTTACCCATCTCATAATTCTCCAAAAAACAATTATAAATAGGTTGAGAAAGCATAGGAAACAAATGGGTTTAACAGTTGAAAACAAAAGAGGGGAGCCATTACATGGGGAGGTGGAGGTACTGTGAAGATGAAGGGAATACAGTAGTACCTCGATATTTTTTCGTTCGAGAATGCTGTTCAAGTGCCATTACCAAACGAATTTATCCCCATAAGGAATAATGTAAAATAGACTAGTCCTTTTACACCCCCAAAAATATACCTACAAAAGCATTTAAAAAAATAAACTTACATAAAAGGGCGATTTTGGGGACCATCGTAACTCGAGGTACCACTGACCATGACCATAACATGACCATAACACTAGACACAGATCACTCCTCGATGTTCCCCGTGTCCACATAACACTATGTAAAAACTCAATGCACATAAAAGGCACGAAAATTTGGAATTCATTACCTGTCATTGCCAAAGAAACCCTACCTGTACCCCAATTCAAAACGATGCTAAAAAACCACCTTCTCACCCAAAGCTAATTGCTCCATATCAACCATTCCCAGCAAAGTAGAATAATCACTTAACGTAAAACCTGACTTTAAGTCAATGTAATGTATGAATGAATGAATGTAAAACCTGTTATGAATAATACTTACTTAGCTAATTATTCCCACAACACTTACATTATAATGACCACGTAAACTAACTGCAATACAATTAATTGTTCTAAATTGTTATCTCACTCAATTAGTTGCATTGCTGCAATAAATTGCTACAATTAATTGATATGTTCAACTTATATTCAAACTTTAAAACTTAGATATGCAACTTTACTTATTTTATAAATTATCAACCATAACTTTTAATTATTTTATTATTATTATTGCTTTAATTTGTTTAATCTAATTTAATTAATTTTATAATGAAGACAAAAGTACAAAACTATGTTCAAATTTCATAGCTTAAATACTCACCTTTACTCATTGTATACTATCTACAAAAATTCTTACAATTTAGTTTTAAGTTAATTTTAAGTCTGCCCAAAATGCCCGGCATACTAGGGGCTTTTCGCATGTACACCTCATGTAATCTCAATAACCAAATGTAATTCTTTGTATCATGCCCAAATAAAAATATTATTATTATTATTATTATTATTATTACTGTATTTGAAAGAATTGCTGAATGTTGATGAGGAAAGAGAGGCAGTGATTTCTTGAAGTGGACAGGGAGATATAACACCTTTCAAGAGTGAAGAAGAACGAAATGTGAGTAAGATTGCAGAGGAACAAGGAGGTTTTTAGGAAGGGTAGGAGATGTGTAAACCAAGTGTTTACACTGAAACACATTAGTGAACAATGCTTAGATAAAGATAAGGAACTTTTCATTGCATTTATGGATTTAGACAAAAGCTCATGATAGGGTGGATAGGGATACAATATAACAAATATTGTAAATATATAAAATAAATGAAAGAATTAAGAGTAAGACAGAAAGCAGAATAGCAGATGAACAAGGGGGCTTTAGGAAAGGTAGGGGGTGTGTAGACCAAGTGTTTACAGTGAAACATATAGGTGAACAGTATTTGGATAAGGGTAAAGAGGTTTTTGTGGCCTTTATGGATTTGGAAAAGGCATATGATAGGGTGGATAGGAGTGCAATGTGGCAGATGTTGCAGGTGTATGGAATAGGAGGTAGGTTACTGAAAGCAGTGAAGAGCTTTTATGAGGATAGTGAGGCTCAGGTTAGAGTGTGTAGGAGGGAGGGGGACTATTTCCCAGTAAAAGTGGGCCTTAGACAAGGATGTGTGATGTCACCGTGGTTGTTCAATATATTTATAGATGGGGTTGTAAGAGAAGTGAATGCGAGGGTCTTGGCAAGAGGTGTGGGGTTAAAAGATAAAGAATCAAATACAAAGTGGGAGTTGTCACAGTTGCTTTTTGCTGATGACACTGTGCTTTTGGGAGATTCTGAAGAGAAGTTGCAGAGGTTGGTGGATGAATTTGGTAGGGTGTGTAAAAGAAGAAAATTGAAAGTGAATAGTATAAGAAAGAGTAAGGTGATGAGGATAACAAAAAGAATAGGTGACGAAAGATTGGATATCAGATTGGAGGGAGAGAGTATGGAGGAGGTGAATGTATTCAGATATTTGGGAGTGGACATGTCAGTAGATGGGTCTATGAAGGATGAGGTGAATCATAGAATTGATGAAGGGAAAAGGGTGAGTGGAGCACTTCGGAGGCTGTGGAGACAAAGAACCTTGTCCATGGAAGTAAAGAGGGGAATGTATGAGAGTATAGTTATACCAACACTCTTATATGGGTGTGAAGCATGGGTGATGAATGTTGCAATGAGGAGAAGGCTGGAGGCAGTGGAGATGTCATGTCTGAGGTCAATGTGTGGTGTGAATATAATGCAGAGAATTCGGAGTTTGGAAATTAGGAGGAGGTGCAGGATTACCAAAACTATTATCCAGAGAGCTGAGGAGGGGTTGTTGAGGTGGTTCGGACATGTAGAGAGAATGGAAGGAGACAGAATGACTTCGAGAGTGTATAAATCTGTAGTGGAGGGAAGGCGGGGTAGGGGTCGGCCTAGGAAAGGTTGGAGGGAGGGGGTAAAGGAGGTTTTGTGTATGAGGGGCTTAGACTTCCAGCAAGCATGTGTGAGCGTATTTGATAGGAGTGAATGGAGACAAATGGTTTTTAATACTTGACGTGCTGTTGGAGTGTGAGCAAAGTAACATTTATGAAGGGATTCAGGGAAACCGGCAGGCCGGACTTGAGTCCTGGAGATGGGAAGTACAGTGTCTGCACTCTGAAGGAGGGGTGTTAATGTTGCAGTTTTATAACTGTAGTGTAAAGCACCCCTCTGGCAAGACAGTGATGGAGTGAATGATGATGAAAGTTTTTCTTTTTCAGGCTACCCTGCCTTGGTGGGAATCGGCTGATGTGTTAATAAATAAAAATAAAATAAATGGTAGGTTACTTAAGCCAGTAAAGAGCTTTTACATGGATAGCGAGGTGCATGTTAAGGTATGTATGAGAGAGGGAGATAGCAGATGAATAATTTAGTGGTTTAAAATATAAGTGACATGATAAAGGTTTTTGATCCTTGCATGAAGAATTACAAGTTTAAGTGTGTTTTTTCTTTATGACTGTTTTTGAAGCGAATGGGATAAAAAAAGAAAAAGTTTCAATTCTTCAGGAAGGCTGTTCCAAATTTTGGGTTCTTTGATTTGCACAGTGTTTTTACTCATATTCAATCTTACATGTGGAATATCATTGATATTTATTTCTAGTGTTATATCTATGTGATCTGTTGCAGCTTTCCAGGAATTGCTTTAGATTAGGGTTAATAATTGAAATGAATGTTCAGTATATGTAATGTGCATAGTTCAATAGTACAGAAGGGTCCTAGTACTTATACAGCAGGTTAGGTTCCAAGCTACTGCTGTAAAGTGAAACATAACTGCCTTCCTCTTTTTTTTTCTTTTTTTTTTCACTTTCAAATGCATATAAAATCCTGATAACATGTTTTAGAGTTAGGCCTAAAAAATGCATGTACAGTACAAACATTACTTTTTTGTCTTAACACACTGGCCGTATCCTACTCATGCAGGGTGACCTAAAAATAAAAATTGAAAGTTTTTCTTTTTAAATTTAGTAATAAAAACATTACTACTTGCACACACAACCCGCACATATAAAAGAGAGGAGCTTACGACGACGTTTCGGCCCGACTTGGACCATTTACAAAGTCACACTAACACACAAAGATGGGGGAAGTGGTATTTATAGGCAGGCAGACAGGGGAGGGTACCAGAGAGTGGGGTAATACTTACTTACTCCATTTCCCCACTCTCTGGTACCTCCCTGTCTGCCTGCCTCATAAATCCACTTCCCTCTGTGTGTTAGTGTGACTTTGTAAATGGTCCAAGTCGCAAGCGTCGTAGCTCCTCTCTTTTATATGTGCGGGTTGTGTGTGTATTGTTCCAGTCACGGTATTGTGTCTTTTTGTTATTACTACTTGCCTTAAAATATTTTTATCCTTAGCTTATACTGAGTGGTGAATATATTTATTGTAAGAAGTCTGAATACATAAATGAAGAATGGGTATACAATTGAAAACCATTGTACAGTGAACTCCCAAGTTACGAGCATAATTCATTCCAGAAGGCTGCTCAAGTGCCATTACCGAACAAATTTTCTCCCTTAAGGAATAATGTCAAGTAGGTTAGTCCATTTCAGACCCCCAAAAATACACTTACAAAAGCACTTACAATATTACACTTACATAATTGTACGATTTCCGAGGTGAACGTAACTCAGGGGTTTACTGTATTAGCAAAACACTGTAAAGTGAAGCACTGCAAAGTGGGGCCCACCTGTATGTATGAATACTTTGTAGTATGTTAATTAGGTTCAGGCCTTTGAATACTGAGGAGTATAGTCTAGAATCAGACTAATAATTCTAAAGGCAGATAAAAATATTTTGGAACTTCATTGACGAAGTACTGTATATATTTGTATTTCCTGACAGGATTCAATGGGGCGCCATCAGCGACTGCATGAAGGCTCTGGCAAGAATCCTATGCTTCCAACATGTCATGTCTGCAACAAGAAATTTGCTACCCCCAGTCTTCTGAAGAGGCATATTGCTGTATGTACAGTAATTCTGATTAAAATTAGTTACTAGTATGTATAGGCAAGTTTCAATCCAGTCGGTTATTCCATTGACATTAGATGGGCCTATTTTGTTGTGTTGTCAGTGAGTTGTTGCAAATTTTTTGTGTAACAGAATAGAATCTTTAAAAAAAGAACAGCATGTGTGTGTGTGAAATTCTATTTCAAGCTTGGTAAAATGACTAGTGAAACTCACAAAATGCTTCAGCAAATATTTGGCAACTAAGCAGAGTCAGATACAATGTTGTGAATGGTTTTCTTGATTGAAAGCAGGATGAACATCAGTTGAGCATGATGAACACTGGTCTTTTATCAATGTCAAAAACAGACACCAACATTAAAAAAGTGAGGAAAGCTATTCACAAAGTGCTATGGTAGTTTCTTATGGCTCATGTCAAAACATTTTAACTGAAAATTTGAACATGAAGTGAGTGCCTGCAAAATTTGTGCTCAACACTCAAGGGAAATGGCACTCAAAGGAAAGCATTTTAACAATGTGTAGGAGATTCAGGCAGAATTGCAGGCCACTCTAAATGCCGTTTGGAAAGAAGAGTTCCAGGAATGTTTTGAGAAGTGGTAGAGTTGCTGGGATCAGTGTACACTCTCCCAAGGGAAGTATTTCAAGGGTAATAACTTCAACTTTGTGATTATGTAAGTCTACATATTTTTTCATGGCAGTTCAGGAATTGTATGATAGTACCTCGTAAATGGTCAAAGTGATTTGACTAACCACCCAGCAACCCTCTCTTCTTCTTTTTTTTCTTTCAATGCTCCGGTGGTATCCCACCAAAGCAGGGTGGCCCAAAAAGAAAAACGAGTTTCTCTTTATAAATTTAGTAATGTATACAGGAGAAGGGGTTACTAGCCCCTTGCTCCCAGCATTTTAGTCACCTCTTACGACACGCATGGCTTACGGAGGAAGAATTCTGTCCCACTTTCCCATGGAGATAAGAGGAAATAAACAAGAACAAAAACTAGTAAGAAAAGAGAATAAAACCTAGTGGGGTGTGTGTATATATATACAGTCATCCCTTGGTTTTCGCTTGTCCCAGTTTTCGCCGATTTTGGTTTTCGCCGACTTTTTTCAGGGAAAATTTGTCTTAGTTTTCGCCGATTGTTTTAGTTTTCAGCCGACCGTATGGGACCTGTCCACCAGTGCCGCACATACAAAGGCCGTAGGCCCGACCCACGCACATTGTCACGCAGTCTAGCATTGTTTACGCTTGAGTGAACATCACCCCAGGAGTTTATACAAAACATTTATTAACAATTCATTGTTTTGGGCCTTGATTATTGTGTGTGACTACTAAATAAGCTACCATGGGCCCAAAGAAAGCTCCTAAAGCCACTTCTTTGGTAAAGAAAGTGAGAAACACTGTAGAAATGAAGAAATAATAGAAAAATATGATAGTGAAAGTGAGAAACACGATGGAGTTTAAGAGTGTAGCAGGCATGCAGGGAGTGTAGCATGCATGCAGGGAGTGTAGCATGCATGCAGGAGTGTAGCAGGTATGCAGGAGTGTAGCATGTATGCAGGGAGTGTAGCATGTATGCAGGGAGTGTAACAGGTATGCAGGGAGTGTAGCATGTATGCAGGGAGTGTAACATGTATGCAGGGAGTGTAGCAGGAATGCAGGGAGTGTAACAGGTATGCAGGAGTGTAGCATGTATGCAGGGAGTGTAACAGGTATGCAGGGAGTGTAGCATGTATGCAGGGAGTGTAACAGGTATGCAGGGAGTGTAGCATGTATGCAGGGAGTGTAACAGGTATGCAGGGAGTGTAGCATGTATGCAGGGAGTGTAACAGGTATGCAGGGAGTGTAGCAGGTATGCAGGGAGTGTAACAGGTATGCAGGGAGTGTAGCATGTATGCAGGGAGTGTAACAGGTATGCAGGGAGTGTAGCATGTATGCAGGGAGTGTAACAGGTATGCAGGGAGTGTAGCATGTATGCAGGGAGTGTAACAGGTATGCAGGGAGTGTAGCAGGTATGCAGGGAGTGTAGCATGTATGTAGGGAGTGTAGCATGTATGCAGGGAGTGTAGCTGGCAGGGAGGGAGTGTAGCAGGCAGGGAGGGAGTGTAGCAGGCATGCAGGGAAGTGACCCTGGATAAGGACTTGGTACCTAGAGTCCTTATGGAGGATTCCCTTCCAAAATTAGGTCTCTTTCCTCTCCCATCTTCCCTCTCTCCCATCCAGCAACATCAGTCTTCAATAAAGGTAAGTGCCACATTCAGTTCATTCATTTGTGCATGTAAATCTATCTTTAAGGCCCCCCAAATTTTTTTTTTCCAAACTTCGGGGTTTCTGAAACGGATTAATTGAATTTCCATTATTTCTTATGGGGAAAATAGTTTTGGTTTTCGCCGATTTTGGTTTTAGCCGATCCATCTGGAACGGATTAAAACCGAAAACCGAGGGATGACTGTATATGCTTGTACATGCATGTGTGGTGTGACCTAAGTGTAAGTATACTAAGTAGCAAGATGTACTTGAAATCTTCCTTAAGAAATAATGTCACGTAGGTTAGTCTATTTCAGACCCCCAAAAATACACTTGCAACAGCACTTATGAAAATACACTTACATAAATGTTCGAGTTTGGAGATGCACGAAAACCGAGGGACCACTGTACAGTCCGTTTTACACTCACTTGGCAGGACGGTAGTACCTCCCTGGGCAGTTGCTGTCTACCAAACTACCTCTCCTCTTATTTGACATAAACAACAAGAATTTGTCTCCATTTGCAAAATTTTGTTCTGTGGGATTAAAAAGGGGTCAGTGTCTGTTACTTTCTATGCTTTCTCACTAATTTCTGGTTCCCACAACACTTAAAGAAAATTAGACCATCTGATAGTAGATATACTACTGGAGGTTGCTTGCTGATTCAGTTGGAGATGAAGGTGTTCAATCCTTGCATATTATCAGTTTGCCCTCCCCCATTACTAAGCTGAGGCTCCCAGCATGAAAAGGCAGTTTTTCTGTACCTTGCTCTGTTTATTCTGGGTGCACCATCCTGGTGTTGTTCACCAAGTGAGGTAAGCACTGCTGGTAGTGTTCACTGTGGAATAGGAACTATTGATTTTTTCAGTTAATCAGCTCAATATAGTATACTATCATGTCAGTCACGACACTGATCTCCTCTCTGTTTCCTAACAGATGCGACTCTTCTGACAACTTTTCCTCAGAAAAAGACATGGGAAATGGGAAGAAGCTAGTCTCTGGCTCAGAAAGCTGAAATGGGTGAGCCTGAGGCATTCCCCTTGGTTAATAATGTATAGCCAGTAACCTGGTGCTAGGTTCGATCTATTTTTATGGCATCTCATGGGATGAAGACATTTTGACGTTTTTGGTTGGGATTGGCCAGGTATCAGCGTCCTGGTATGATAAACTTTTGGTTGTGGCTTTGCAACATTTGCAGATGCTATAATAATAATAATAATAATAAAGAAATGCATTAAAAAATTCATTGGCTCAGTGGTAGGAGGCAATCCTTGCAGTACTGCTTAATTTCAGATAAAGTTAGGGCCTGTAGCCCCAATAGTAACATAGGTGGCCACTAGCTCCTTTCCTCCCTAGAAGCCATTTTCTAGTTGCTCCTGTTACAAATTGCTTTCAGGCAACAGTTCCAGAGGAGGAAAGGATGCCAGTGGTTCTCTCAAAGTAAAAATTGCCCTCAACCCTTGTGAAAGGAACCAAGCCATCTCCCCATCCATCTGACTGCACTTTGGGTAAGGTGTATAAGGGAGTTAGTCAGTGGTATCCCAAAACTTAAGCATTCCTAGTAAAGAGTTCAAGTCTGGCACTTCCTACAAAGGGTAGTATTATGGGATCCCCTACAGGGAGCAGTCAGTGGAGGGTCATTCTAGAAAGCATGATTCCCATGCCTCGGAGATGGACTCATTCTATGAAAAAATAAGATCACTCCCCAGAAGCCTTAAAACTGTTAAACAGCTTTAGTTCTGGAAAAGTAACCAGGAGATCCACAGCACAGGCTGCCTCTTTTGTCTGATTAGGCAGTGGGGGTAAAGAATACCAACTTCCCAGGACACATTCCTTTGTTGGATGCCTCTGGGAAGATGGACAGATAAGAACATAAGAAAGGAGGAACACTGCAACAGGCCTGTTGGCCCATACTAGGCAAATCCTTCACAATCCGTCCCACTAACAGAATATTTGCTCAACCCAATTTTCAATGCTACCCAAGAAATAAGCTTTGATAATTCTATTTACTCATGTGCAAGTCCCACTCAAATCCAACCCCTCTCACTCATGAATTTATCCAACCTAAATTTGAAACTACCCAAGGTCCTAGCATCAATAACCCTACTAGGCAGACTGTTCCACTCATCAACTACCCTATTTCCAAACCAATACTTTCCTATATCCTTTCTAAAGAAAAGTTGCAAAGGTTAGTGGACGAGTTTGGGAGAGTGTGTAAAGGTAGAAAGTTAAAAGTGAACATAGATAAGAGTAAGGTGATGAGGGTATCAAACGATTTAAATAAAGAAAAATTGGATATCACATTGGAGAGAGGGATTATGGAAGAAGTAAATGTTTTCAGATATTTGGGAGTTGATGTGTCAGCAGATGGGTTTATGAAGGATGAGGTTAACCATAGAATTGATGAAGGAAAAAAGGTGAGTGGTGCATTGAGGTATCTGTGGAGACAAAAAACGTTATCCATGGAGGCAAAGAAGGGAATGTACGAAAGTATAGTGGTACCAACACTCTTATATGGGTGTGAAGCATGGGTTGCAAATGCTGCAGCGAGGAGGAGGCTGGAGGCAGTGGAGATGTCCTGTCTAAGGGCAATGTGTGGTGTAAATATTATGCAGAAAATTCGGAATGTGGAAATTAGGAGAAGGTGTGGAGTTACTAAAAGTATTTGTCAGAGGGCTGAAGAGGGTTGTTGAGGTGGTTTGGTCATTTAGAGAGAATGGATCAAAGTAGAATGACTTGGAGAGCGTATAAATCTGTAGGGGAAGGAAGGCGGGGTAGGGGTCGTCCTAGAAAAGGTTGGAGGGAAGGGGTAAAGGAGGTTTTGTGGGCGAGGGCTTGGACTTCCAGCAAGCATGTGTGAGCGTGTTAGATAGGAGTGAATGGAGACGAATGGTTTTGGGACATGACGATCTGTTGGAGTGTGAGCAGGGTAACATTGTGTGAAGGGATTCAGGGAAACCAGTTAATTGATTTAGTTGGACTTGAGTCCTGGAAATGGGAAGTACAATGCCTGCACTTTAAAGGAGGGGTCTGAGATAGTGACAGCTGGGAGGGACTTTTCTCAGCTGTAGTATCTGAGCTCCTCTGCAAAGACAGTGATTATGTATGAGTGTGGTGAAAGTGTTGAATGATGATGAAAGTTTTTTCTTTTTGGGGATTTTCTTTCTTTTTGGGTCACCCTGCCTCGGTGGGAGACGGCCGACTTGTTGAAAAAAAAAAAAAAAAAAAAATCCTTTCTAAATCTAAACTTATCTAATTTTAATCCATTATTGCGGGTTCTCTCTTGGAGAGATATCCTCACGACCTTATTTATATCCCCTTTGTTAATACCCATTTTCCACTTGTATACCTCGATCATGTATCCCCTCATTCTTCGTCTTACAAGTGAATGCAATTTAAGGGTCTTCAATCTTTCTTCATACGGAAGATTCCTAATGCTATGTATTAATTTAGTCATTCTACGCTGAATGTTTTCTAATGAATTTACAGTGGACCCCCGGTTAACGGCCATTATTCGTTCCAGAATGCTGTTCAAGTGCCATTACCGAACGAATTTATTAACATAAGGAATAATGTAAATTAGATTAGTCCTTTTGGACCCCCAAACATACACTTACAAAAGCACTTACAAAAATACACTTACATAATTGTTAGTGTTTCGAGCAGGCCGTTAACCGGGGGTCCACTGTATATCCATTCTGTAATATGGAGACCAGAACTGGGTTGCATAATCTAGGTGAGGCCTTACTAATGATGTATAAAGCTGTAATATAACCGCTGGACTTGTGTTGCTTACACTTCATGATATAAATCCCAGTACATAATCTGTTTGCCTTATTACGTACTCTTAGGCATTGCTGTCTTGGTTTAAGGTTGCTGCTTACCATAACCCCCAAGTCCTTTTCGCAATCTGTATGGCTAAGTTCTACATTATTCAACTTATAAGTGCTAGGGTTATGGACACTCCCTAGCTTCAGAACTTTGCATTTGTACATTGAACTGCATCTGCCACTTTTCTGACAGGAATTGAGTTGTCTAAATCCTCCTGAAGTTCCCTGACATCTACGTTTGAATCAATTATCCTACCTATCTTTGTGTCATCGGCGAATTTGCTCATATCACTAGTAATTCCCTCATCAAGGTCATTGATACAGTCATACCTCGGTTAACGATATTAATCCGTCAGAGAGGGCGTATCTGTAACCGAACCAATTTTCCCCATAAAAAATAATGGAAATAAAATTAATCCGTTCCAGACTTCCAAAAGTAGTAAAATAAAATATTTTTTAGAACTTTTTGACATTAAATAATACACAATTTAATGAACATTAAAGAAATTACATGTAAATATAGTACAATAACATGTCACTTACATTTATTGAAGAGTTGTTGATGTGTGGAGGACGGGAGGAGGGGAAAGGATGGAGTATAGTATGCTAGTGTTTGGAAGGGGAATCCCCTTCCATTAACACTGCAGGTGGCAAGTTCTTTTCTGGGGTTACTGGCCTTTTTCTTTTAATGCCACACTCCCTGCATGAATGCTACACTCCCTGCATGAATGCTACACTCCCTGCATGAATGCTACACTCCCTGCATGAATGCTACACTCCCTGCATGAATGCTACACTCCCTGCATGAATGCTACACTCCCTGCATGCCTGCTACACTCCCTGCATGAATGCTACACTCCCTGCATATCTGCTACACTCCCTGCATGAATGCTACACTCCCTGCATGCCTGCTACACTCCCTGCATGAATGCTACACTCCCTGCATGCCTGCTACACTCCCTGCATGAATGCTACACTCCCTGCATGTCTGCTACACTCCCTGCATGAATGCTACACTCCCTGCATAAATGCTACACTCTTTATCACAGGCCTGGCACTAGGAGCTTTCTTTGGACCCATGGTAGCTTATTTAGCAGTTGCAAGCACTAAAAACAGTGGAATAATGACAATATACTGGTATGAATGCGTGGGTGGTGGTCGCTCACTTGTAAACAATAGCACACTGACGCTCCCTGGAGTGCCCGCACAGCTGGGCGCCACGCGGACGTGTCCGGGACGAATATCGTAAACCGAAGCAAACATCGTTAACGGAGTCACTATTTTGACGTAAAAATGTATCGCTAACCGAATTTATCGCTATCCAACGCCATCGTTAACCGAGGTATGACTGTATATACGTATTATAAACAACAATGAGCCTAAGACTGATCCCTGTGGAACGCCACTTGTTACAGATCCCCACTCGGATTTAACCCCATTTAAGCACACTCTCTGCTTCCTATTGGTGAGCCATGACTCGATCCACGACAGCACTTTTTCCCCAATGCCATGAGCTGCCACTTTCTTTAACAGTCTCTGGTGCGGTACTCTATCAAAAGCCTTACTAAAATCTAAACAAACAATATCGAATTCTTTATCGTGATCAACAGCCTCAAAAGTTTTACTGAAGGTTAATAAATTAGATAGGCAGGAACGGCCCCTCGTGAATCCATGCTGAGTATCATTAATCAAATTATGGTTATCCAGATGGCTTCTTATAATATCAGCTATAATTGACTCTAGTAATTTGCCTACAATTGAGGTCAGGCTTATTGGGCGGTAATTTGACTGTAGTGACTTGTCCCCTGCTTTAAAAATAGGAATTACATTAGCCATCTTCCACATGTCAGACACTACACCTGTTTGAAGAGTTCCATTTTGCATTCCTTAACCCTTTCAGGGTTTTTGACGTACTAGTATGTCTTACGCACCAGGGTTTTTGACATACTAGTACGCCTAAATTCTAGCGCCCTCAAATCAAGCATAAACAGGCTGGTAGGCCTAGATGTGAGAGAATGGGTCTGTGCGGACAGTGTGCGCAGTATAAAAAAAAATCCTGCAGTACACAGTGCATAATGAGGAAAAAAAAACTCTGACCGTGTTTTTGGTTTAAAACAGCGACTTTGCAGTCTATTTTCGTATGATATTTATGGTTATATTCTCATTTTCTTGGTCTCATTTGATAGAATGGAAGATATATTAGAGAAATAGAGATAATTTTGATTGGTTTCTTGATGACAAGTACATAGAAATTGAGCGTAAAATAGCAAAAATGTTCGATTTTTGCCATTGTTCAAGAGTAAACAAATCACACCATGCATCCAATACACATCAACTGGCGAGTCTAATATTCTTGCACAAGTGCTCTGATATTATTTATACCGTTTTTACAATGATGAAGTAGTATACATAACAGAAAATCATCAATTTTTTGTGAGAATAAAAATTCAAAATGGAAAGCAAAAGTTATGTAATAGGGGCCTGGAGACGTGACTAATGAACAGATAAAATGTTATTTTAGTGCCAGGAATGTCTGTCTTGTTTATTCTGGAGCCTATTTTGAAATTGGCATCTTTTGAAATTTGTGTGAAATTGGCAATATTGTCAATTTCTGACCACTTTATTGGGTAGTTGAAATCGGTAAATTGGTGGTTTCTTGTACTCAATCGATAGAACAAATGGAATTCTAGAATAATAGCTATGATTTTAGTAGACTGAGACATTGGAATTGGCTGAAAATAGGGCTCAAAGTGGGCGAAATCTCTGATGCGTAAATATCATCGATACCACTAACTTTGTGAAAGCATAATTCCGTTAGTTTTTCACCAAATTTCATACTTTTGGTGGCATTATGATCGGAAAAAGATGCTCTATCATTTCCTAAGAAAAAAATAATTTTTTTTTCTCCGAAAATGTTTCGACCCTGAAAAGGAGTTAAGAATCAGGGGTCTCGACCCTGAAAGAGTTAAGAACCCTTGGAAAAAGCTCATCAGGACCCGGCGATTTATTTTGATTGCTCCATTTTGTATCTTTAAGTGGAACTGTTGGTGCCTTCACCCCTGCATCGAAATGATTTGCAGGTTCTGCTTTTCAAGATTCAAGATGCTTTATTTCTCTGTAAAAATTACAATGTGTGTTTTACATTTAAGGACTATAATTACAAAGATGGCCGTTAGCATACCTAGCATGCCTGGGCATGCTAGGCATTTCGGGCAGACTTAATACTAGTTCTTAATCTATATTACAAATTACATATGAATACAAATTTCAAATGATTAAATAGATTTACAATAGTGAGGTAGTTCAGGATAACTAGATTGAAGCACAAATTAGTACAAATTTCAAACATAGTATTATGATCAGACTTCATTCATATGATACAAAAAAGAACCTAATTCAAACAGCAATTAGAATGAAAAATGGAGTGTACATCAACGAGTGCCTAACCAGGAAACGTCAAAACCTTCCGTTTAGGTTGAGAAAACTTAAACTGGAGAACAAAATCCATCAGTGCTTCACTCGTGATGGGAAAATACTAGTTCGAAAAGCATCAACAGGTCAGCAATTTCCTATATCAAACGAACGTGATCTCTCCAACTTCCTTAGACAAGCTGACATTACCATTACTGATTAGCCAATTGTCCTCAACACATAATATACGTGTGGTGTATTAGTGTACATATGTTCCTACTACATTATTGTGCAATTCTTTGTACTAACTTTTACTAGCTAGTACCAATTACCTCATATACAATGTACTTTTTTTTAGTGCTATTACTTGCTTAAACTTTATACTATAAATCAAATCTTGCTTCTAAATTAATTTTATATCATATTTACTGTC